>WNWK01018363.1:0-32500 GCA_009830355.1 Cherax destructor
TTTAACTGTCAAATCCATTTGTTCTTAGGCTTCCTCAACTTATTAATCTCATTCCAAAACTTTTTCTTATTTTCAACAAAATTTGCTGATAACATCTCACCCACTTCTCATCTGCTCTTTTTACATTGCTTCACCACTCTTTTAACCTCTTTTTCTCTCCATATACTCTTCCCTCCTTGCATCACTTCTACTTTGTAAAAACCTCTCATATGCTAACTTTTCTCCTTACTACTCTTTTACATCATCATTCCACCAATCCGCTCCTCTTCCTCCTGCACCCACTCGCCTGTAACCACAAACTTCTGCTGAACACACTAACACTACATTTTAAATCTACCCATACATTTTCGACCCCATTGCCTACACTCTCACTAGCCCATCTATCCTCCAATAGTTGTTTATATCTTACCCTAACTGCCTCCTCTTTTAGTTTATAAACCTTCACCTCTCTTTTACTTACTGATTCTATTTTCCTTGTATCCCATCTACCTTTTACTCCCACTGTAGCTATAACTAAAAAGTGATCTGATATATCTGTAGCCCTCTATAAACATGTACATCCTGAAGTCTACTCAACAGTCTTTTATCTACCAATACATAGTCCAACAAACTACTGTCATTACGCCTACATCATATCTTGTATACTTATTTATCCTCTTTTTCTTAAAATATGTATTACCTATAACTAAACCCTTTCATACAAAGTTCAATCAAAGGGCTCCCATTATCATTTACACCTGGCACCTCAAACTTACCTACTACACCCTCTCTGCATGTTTCTCCCACTTTAGCATTTAGGTCCCCTACCACAATTACTCTCTCATTTGGTTCAAAAGTTCCTATACATTCGCTTAACATCTCCAAAATCTCTCTCTCTCTACACCCCTCTCTTCTCCAGGTGCATACACGCTTATTATGACCCACTTTTCGCATCCGACCCTTATTTTAACTCCACATAATCCTTGAATTTAAAATTTATATTCCTCTTTTCCTTCCATAACTGATCCTTCAACATATTGCTACCCTTCCTTAGCTCTAACTCTCTCAGATACTCCTGACTTAATCCATTATTTCTCCCCACTGAAACTCGCCTACCCCTTCAGCTTTGTTTCGCTTAGGCCAGGACATCCAACTTCTTTCATTCATAACATCGGCAATCATCTCTTTCTTATCATCCGCACTACATCCACGCACATTCAGACACCCCAATTTTATAAAGTTTTCTTCTTCTCGTTTTTAGTAGATTTGTACAGGAGAAGGGGTTACAGCCCATTGCTCCCGGCATCTTATATTATCTTATTATATATATATATATATATATATTATTTTTTTTTTTTTTTTTTTTTTTTTTTTTTTTTTATATATATATATATATATATATATATATATATATATATATATATATTATATTAATACCTCAGGTCTAAATGCTTTTAGAATTTCATCCTGGCATGGATGGTGAAAATTCTAAAATCAATCAAATTTAGTTTGAATTTTGCGAACCGTACCTGCCTATAATCCAGATCTGGTCAGTGAGGCCTTGTAAGCAGATGTATAACTGACGTGTATACACGTCCTAGTGTGTAACTGGCGTGTATACACGTCCTAGTGTGTAATTGGCGTGTATACACATCCTAGTGTGTAACTGGCGTGTATACACATCCTAGTGTGTAACTGGCGTGTATACACATCCTAGTGTGTAACTGGCGTGTATACACATCCTAGTGTGTAACTGGCGTGTATACACATCCTAGTGTGTAACTGGCGTGTATACACATCCTAGTGTGTAACTGGCGTGTATACACATCCTAGTGTGTAACTGGCGTGTATACACATCCTAGTGTGTAACTGGCGTGTATACACATCCTAGTGTGTAACTGGCGTGTATACACATCCTAGTGTGTAACTGGCGTGTATACACATCCTAGTGTGTAACTGGCGTGTATACACATCCTAGTGTGTAACTGGCGTGTATACACATCCTAGTGTGTAACTCATGTATACATACCCTGGTGTATACACAAACACTTGTTGCATTTGCATAGAAATCCTGTTAGTAACTCCCACTTACCAAGTGTATTGTCCCTTGTTCACAAGTGTTAATAACTACCCTGGGCTTAATTCACTTTGAGGTGATTAGCGATAATAACCCAGCCGGTGGGGACACAAACAATCCTCAGTGTGGGCAATAAATGTGTAATGAAATAAGGGCATTTTTTCCACAGCATTAAAACTCGTTAATAAATACTTTAGTAACATTATTCACCGCTTCATAACAGTTCTATGTACTACTACTACTACTACTACTTACTACTACTACTATTACTACTACTACTACTACTAGTAGTAGTAGCAGCAGTAGTAGTAGTAGAACAAAAGGGAGAAACAGCACCTGGGGAATGGGAGTTGATTTTAATTAAGTAGGAACACGGATATCTTTTACCCAACATTTCATTACTTAAAGCAGGTACTGGAGTGTCTTACTCAGGTACTGGAGTGTCTTACTCAGGTACTGGAGTGTCTTACTCAGGTACTGGAGTGTCTTACTCAGGTACTGGAGTGTCTTACTCAGGTACTGGAGTGTCTTACTCAGGTACTGGAGTGTCTTACTCAGGTACTGGAGTGTCTTACTCAGGTACTGGAGTGTCTTACTCAGGACATAACATTGCAGCAGACACACATCTTTCCCGACTTATGTCCGAGTTCGGTTACCTGACCTGCACCTGTAACATCTGAATAGGATGGGATACCTTAAACATTGCTTAAACACGTATACCTTCTACAACATTCATTTTTTATCTCTAATAAATTTCTTATCATAATTCACTGATGCTTCTCTGTTTCTTATCATCAAATGATGTTCCTGTCATCATTCATATACAATAATGCTGTATGGTCATACGTAGCTTAGGCTGCGTATGACCAAGGGTAATGTCTGAATTTACGTACATATATTTTGTATTTTTCTAATTTATAGTGGGTTTTTTTTTCGGTCGCATGTTTGGATGGACGTAAGTTACATAGGTCGGAAGTCGGGAAGGATCTGTATTGTAGTGTCTTACTCAGTATATAACATTCCAGCAAGTACTGGACTGTCTTACACAGTATAAAACATTCCACCAGTTACTGGAGTGCCTTACACAGTATATAACATTCCAGCAGGTACTGGAGTGCCTTACACAGTATATAATATTCCAGCAGGTACTGGAGTGCCTTACACAGTATATAACATTCCAGCAGGTACTGGAGTGCCTTACACAGTATATAACATTCCAGCAGATACTGGAGTGCCTTACACAGTTCATAAGAACATAAGAAAAAAGAACACTGTAGCAGGCCTACTGACCCATGCGAGGCAGATCCATCACTCCCCGGCTTAGAACCGACCACCTGGAGTTAACCCTCTCCAGGTAAACTCCAGGTATTCAGGTCACTTCCACTTAAGGAATTAGTACGGCATCTGACCTAGTAGCACAAGCTAGTCAGGTCCAACTCACACCCACCCACACCCACTCATGTATTTATCTAACCTATTTTTAAAACTACACAACCTCCCAGCCCCTATGACGGTACTCGGGAGTTTGTTCCACTCATCCACAACTCTATTACCAAACCAGTGCTTTCCTATATCCTTCCTGAATATGAACTTTTCCAACTTGAAACCATTGCTGCGAGTCCTGTCTTGGCTGGATATTTTCAGCACGCTATTTACATCCCCTTTATTTATTCCTGTTTTCCATTTATACACCTCAATCATATCAACCCTAATTCTACGCCTTTCTAGAGAGTGCAGATTTAACGCCCTCAGTCTATCTTCATAGGGAAGATTTCTGATATATGGGATCAACTTTGTCATCTTCCTCTGTACGTTTTCCAGTGCATTTATATCCATTCTGTAATACGGTGACCAGAACTGTGCAACATAATCTAAATGAGGCCTAACCAAAGATATATAGAGTTGAAGAACAACCTGAGGACTTCTATTATTTATACTTCTTGATATGAAGCCAAGGATTCTGTTAGCTTTATTGCGAACACTTATGCACTGTTGTCTTGGTTTCAGATTACTGCTAACCAGAACTCCTAAATCCTTCTCGCAATCACAAGTATTAAGATCTACATTATTCAGTTTATATGTGGCATGGTTATTGTCCTGCCCAACATTTAGAACTTTGCATTTGTCTACATTAAACTGCATCTGCCACTTCTCCGACAACTGCATCAGTCTATTCAAATCATCCTGGAGTGCTCTAATGTCCTCATTAGAATGAATTGGACGGCCTATTTTGGTGTCATCAGCAAATTTGCTTATGTTGCTATTTATTCCCTCATCTATGTCGTTTATGTAAATTGTAAACAACAGGGGGCCCAAAACTGACCCCTGTGGAACACCGCTTGATACGTGCCCCCATTCTGATTTCTCCCCATTTATGCAAACTCTCTGCCGCCTATTTGTCAACCATGCCTCTACCCAGGAAAAAAATTCTCCTCCAGCAGGTACTGGAGTGTCTTACACAGTATATAACACTCCAGCAGGTACTGGAGTGTCTTACACAGTATATAACATTCCAGCAGGTACTGGAGTGTCTTAGGATATAACTGGAGTGACTTACACATTTAACTCTGGATGGGACCCACAACAGTCTGTTAAGACATGGGTATCCATTTTTCCTGCCAGGTTGGCAGGGGCAGCAGCGGTGTCATGAAACATGCCCGTACGGTTCCCATACGGTTCTTCCTGCCCGGGAATCGAACCCGGGATCTTGTTATCGTGAGCCGATTGGGACGTGTGGGGGAGTAAATGGGTTTAATTCGAGGACAGCTCCGATTCCTTGGCTCAAGAGCCTTTCACCAGCATCTAGTCGCTCCAACACAAGGGCAGGTGCATTTACAGTATTTAAAATGTTTGAGAGAAAGAGGGGGGAAGAGGGATAAAATAAAAGAGAGAGAGAAAAAAAGAGGGAGAGAGAAAGAGACTTAAAAATAGTGGAAAAAAAGAGAGGGAGAGAGCGAGAGCGCACTGTCTTAGAAAGTGAATATATTGCAAAACAGTTTTATATCCAAGAGAGAAGGTTAAACACACTTGGTGTGGCCCGCAGGGTGTTGTGGCCAGTCTCTGACGCACACTTGGTGTGGCTCGCAGGGTGTTGTGGCCAGTCTCTGACGCACACTTGGTGTGGCTCGCAGGGTGTTGTGGCCAGTCTCTGACGCACACTTGGTGTGGCTCGCAGGGTGTTGTGGCCAGTCTCTGACGCACACTTGGTGTGGCTCGCAGGGTGTTGTGGCCAGTCTCTGACGCACACTTGGTGTGGCCCGCAGGGTGTTGTGGCCAGTCTCTGACGCACACTTGGTGTGGCTCGCAGGGTGTTGTGGCCAGTCTCTGACGCACACTTGGTGTGGCCCGCAGGGTGTTGTGAACAATCTCTGACGCACACTTGGTGTGGCTCGCAGGGTGTTGTGGCCAGTCTCTGACGCACACTTGGTGTGGCCCGCAGGGTGTTGTGGCCAGTCTCTGACGCACACTTGGTGTGGCTCGCAGGGTGTTGTGGCCAGTCTCTGACGCACACTTGGTGTGGCCCGCAGGGTGTTGTGGCCAGTCTCCGACGCACACTTGGTGTGGCTCGCAGGGTGTTGTGGCCAGTCTCTGACGCACACTTGGTGTGGCTCGCAGGGTGTTGTGGCCAGTCTCTGACGCACACTTGGTGTGGCCCGCAGGTGTTGTGGCCAGTCTCTGACGCACACTTGGTGTGGCTCGCAGGGTGTTGTGGCCAGTCTCTGACGCACACTTGGTGTGGCCCGCAGGGTGTTGTGGCCAGTCTCTGACGCACACTTGGTGTAGCTCGCAGGGTGTTGTGGCCAGTCTCTGACGCACACTTGGTGTGGCCCGCAGGGTGTTGTGAACAATCTCTGACGCACACTTGGTGTGGCTCGCAGGGTGTTGTGGCCAGTCTCTGACGCACACTTGGTGTGGCCCGCAGGGTGTTGTGGCCAGTCTCTGACGCACACTTGGTGTGGCTCGCAGGGTGTTGTGGCCAGTCTCTGACGCACACTTGGTGTGCCCGCAGGTGTTGTGGCCAGTCTCCGACGCACACTTGGTGTGGCTCGCAGGGTGTTGTGGCCAGTCTATGACGCACACTTGGTGTGGCCCGCAGGGTGTTGTGGCCAGTCTGACGCACACTTGGTGTGGCCCGCAGGGTGTTGTGGCCAGTCTCTGACGCACACTTGGTGTGTCAGACACTTAGTGTTGCGGCCCTCCCATCACCCATCCGTCCCTCCCATCACCCATCCGTCCCTCCCATCACCCATCCGTCCCTCCCATCATCCATCCGTCCCTCCCATCATCCATCCGTCCCTCCCATCACCCATCCGTCCCTCCCATCACCTACTCGTCCCTTCCATCACCTACTCGTCCCTCCCATCACCTACTCGTTCCTCCCATCACCTACTCGTCCCTCCCATCACCTACTCGTCCCTCCCATCACCTACTCGTCCCTCCCATCACCTACTCGTCCCTTCCATCACCTACTCGTCCCTCCCATCACCTACTCGTCCCTCCCATCACCTACTCGTCCCTCCCATCACCTACTCGTCCCTCCCATCACCTACTCGTCCCTCCCATCACCTACTCGTCCCTCCCATCACCTACTCGTCCCTCTCCCATCATCACTACTCGTCCCATCACCTACTCGTCCCTCCCATCACCTACTCGTCCCTCCCATCACCTACTCGTCCCTCCCATCACCTACTCGTCCCTCCTATCACCTATCCGTCCTTCCCGTCATTCATCTCTTCCTCTCTAATTACTCATCCGTTACTCTCTTTCCATTACCCATCTATCTCTCCATCTCTGTCACCCTTACTCCTTCCCCCTACTTGCACTTCCCTCCCTCTACCTGCACTTCCGTCCCCCTGCCTGCACTTCCCTCTCCCTACTTGCAGCTTCTTTCCCTACCTGCACCTCCCTCCATCCCTCCCTTCTCCCTGCATCAGTCGCTCCATTTTTATACATTCTCACCCTGTCTTCATTCCTTTCTCTCCCTCGCTCCCATCACCTCCCTCCGTTATTCCCTCCCTCCGTCCTTTCCTTCGTCCCTTCCTTCCTCCGCCCCTCACTTCGTCCCTCCCTCCCTCACTCCCTCCGTCCTTCCTCCTTCCATCCTGCCTTCCCTCCATCCGTCCTTCCCTCCGTCCGCCCCTTCTGTCCATCTGTCCGTCCGTCCGTGACTCCGTCATGGACTGCCATTTAATCCTGGCGGAGTTATTACTGTGTCAACACGGGAGGCCGGAAGTGTTTGGCTAGGCGGCTTGCTGATGGACCCGCTAATTACTTTTTGAGGGGGAGGGGGTAGTGGGAGAGAAGAGGGAGAAGGGAGGAGTGGGGGAGAAGGGAGGAGTGGGGGAGAAGGGAGGAGTGGGGGAGAAGGGAGGAGTGGGGGAGAAGGGAGGAGTGGGAGAGAAGGGGGAGAAGGGAGGAGTGGGAGAGAAGGGGGAGAAGGGAGGAGTGGGAGAGAAGGGGAGAAGGGAGGAGTGGGGGAGAAGGGAGGAGTGGGAGAGAAGGTGGAGAAGGGAGGAGTGGGAGAGAAGGTGGAGAAGGGAGGAGTGGGAGAGAAGGTGGAGAAGGGAGGAGTGGGAGAGAAGGTGGAGAAGGGAGGAGTGGGAGAGAAGGGGAGAAGGGAGGAGTGGAGAGAAGGGGAGAAGGGAGGAGTGGGAGAGAAGGGGAGAAGGAGGAGGGAGAGAGGGAGAAGGAGGATGGAGATAAGAGAGAGAGGAGGGAGAAGCGTGACGAGTGGGAGAAGGGGAAGAGAGGAATGGGAAAGAATTGAGGGAGGGATGAGTGGAAGAAGAGGTAGGAGTGGGAGAGATAATGGAGGGAGGGCGGAAGAGAGGGAGTAGAGGAAGAGCAATGGTATGGAATGGAAGAAAAGTGAGAGTGGGAGGGAAGAGGGGAGGAAATGGGAAAAGGGGAACAAAAAGGGTAGTGGGTGTGAGAGAGAGAGAGAGAGCAGGGAGGAGAGGCGAGTAATTAAAATTTTTAATTTAATTGGCTTATTTGGTCAAATTAATTACAAAAGGCAATTCCATGCGATTTTTGTAGGCCAGACTCTGTCAATTATTATTATTATTATTATTATTATTATTATTATTACATTAATGGGGAAGCACTAAATTCGTAGGGATCATACAGTGACAGGGGAACGGGTAGTGATCGTGATCGATCCTTTGGATCAAGAGCCCTTCACTTGCATCAATGTACCTTCGAAGCCAAGGTGAGGGGGAGGAGGGAGAAGGTGGTGAGGGGAGATGAAGGAGCAGGGGGAGAGGAGGGGAGCAGGTGGTAACGGGAGATGAGGGGAGCAGGTGGTGAGGGGAGAGGAAGGAGCCAGGTGGTGAGGGGGAGAGGAGGGGAGCATGTAGTGAGGGAGAGGAGGGAGCATGTGGTGAGGGGAGAGGAGGGAGCATGTAGTGAGGGGAGAGGAGGGAGCAGGTGGTGAGGGGAGAGGAGGGAGCATGTAGTGAGGGGAGAGGAGGGAGCAGGTAGTGAGGGGAGAGGAGGAGAGCAGGTGGTGAGGGGCGAGGAGGGAGCCAGGTGGTGAGGGGAGAGGAGGGAGCATGTAGTGAGGGGAGAGGAGGGAGCATGTGGTGAGGGGAGAGGAGGGAGCATGTATTGAGGGGAGAGGAGGGAGCAGGTGGTGAGGGGAGAGGAGGGGAGCAGGTGGTGAGGGGAGAGGAGAGCAGGTGGTGAGGGGAGAGGAGGGGAGCAGGTGGTGAGGGGAGAGGAGGAGAGCAGGTGGTGAGGGGAGAGGAGGAGAGCAGGTGGTGAGGGGAGAGGAGGAGAGCAGGTGGTGAGGGGAGAGGAGGAGAGCAGGTGGTGAGGGGAGAGGAGGAGAGCAGGTGGTGAGGGGGAGAGGAGGGACGCAGGGAAGAAATGAAGCGAATAGAGAAAAAGAGCAGGCAGTGGGTGATAAGGGTAGATAGAGAGGGTGATGGGAGGAGAGAAATGGAGATGATGGGAGGGAGGGAGGATAGGAAGGGGAGGTGATGGGACTCCCAGCAGGCAACACCTGCCAGGCAACATGACGAGTGACTTCATGAGGCGAAAAAAAGTTAAAATGAAGTTGTTTCAAAACTTTTACCTTATCTACACTCTTTTCACTGTTTTTCCTCCCCCCCCCCCACACACGAGAAAGAGAATGATGCAACATACATCATACAATGTGAGTGAGGTGACCTGAGGCAGGTGCTGGAAGGAGTGTATTAACAACAACAACAGTTGTGGCATCAAGTTCATTCATGGCTAGTTGCTACACCTCAGAGCTGCCTCTTCCCAAGTCCTCTTTCACACTAGCAGTCACGCTCTTCTCCACCCTGTTTACTCATTCCCCTCATTCTTCCCTTACTGTTCCCGTAACTCTTCTCTCAGCCTTCCCTCATCATCGTGCAGGGAAACAACCAGGGATCTGGGGAGAGAAGCAGAGAGAGAGAGAGAGAGAGAGGGAGAGGGTGGTCGGGTGGTCAGGGTGGTAGGGAAGGGAGAGAATAGAGAGGGAGAGGGAGGGAGGAAGATAAAGAAAAAGCGTATGCTCATTACCCATTGATGTACAGTGTACCTATGAGTGAGTGGGTGCGTGTTTCTGGCTCCTTCTCTCCCTCCATTCATTTCTTAACCTAGGTGGGTCCTGGTTATCTGTCTACCCACACTCCCAGTGCTCGTTGTTGGCCGTGGCTCAATATACTCCTGGCTACCCTGTGGTTCAGAATATCTACAGTAGAATGAACTATCCTGGAACATGTCTGGCTCCAGGGTAATGCTGCCTAGTCGAAGGCTTCCGTGTTGAGTTTCCTTTTAGCAGACGTCTGTGTCACGGTGACTTTAGGGGCAGTATGCGTCGCCATGTGTCAGGAAGTGTCAGGTCTGATTTGAACAACAAAATAGGAATAATTTGCAGAAGGTTGAACATGACGTGGGTGTTCGGTCTTCTTCTTTAAACAAGAATCGTCAATATGAGACTATTTATTCTCTGTAGGTTGACTATAGTGCATATAAACACACACACCTCATCCATGGTACCCCTGCTTGCTTGCTACTGACTATGGAGCGGGTGCTTGACCATTCCGCAGGATGCGACCCACAACACTCGACTAACACCCAGGTACCTTTTTACTGAAGGTTAACAGGGGCAGTGGATGTGAGGAGACTCGCCCATGTGTCTCGACCTGCCCAGGATCAAATCATATGGGCAATTGTCCTCGCACACATCACACACACCTCACACACATCACACACACTCCTCACACACATCACACACTCCTCACACATCACATTAACAATTTAATTGTTTTTATTACTGATGTTTATCATTTTAACTTAGTGCTGTGGTTTTTAGCCACGGGTAAATTAACCCCAAGTGTAAAAAAAATTCCATGGCTGGGGTAAATACATCAATCCCAAAAAGTTTTCTTTCTCTTGATCAAAGTGTCTTGTTAAGTACCTTAGTATTTACTCTACTCTTTTTATATGTGCGGGTTGTGTGTGTATTGTTCCAGTCACGGTATTGTGCCTTTTTTGTTATTTATCTCTTCTTGTTTTGCTTCTTTGTGATGTGTCATTAGTTTATATTATTATGGGGGAATGGCTGGTAACATCAAGCCTGGGGGTGAATGGCTGGTATCAAGCCTGAGGGTAAATGGCTGGTAACATCAAGCCTGGGGGTGAATGGCTGGTATCAAGCCTGAGGGTGAATTGCTGGTAACATCAAGCCTAGGGGGTAGTGAATGGCTGGTAACATCAAGCCTGGGGGTGGGGTAGTGAATGGCTGGTAACATCAAGCCTGGGGGTGAATGGCTGGTAACATCAAGCCTGGGGGGTGAATGGCTGGTAACATCAAGCCTGGGGGTGAATGGCTGGTATCAAGCCTGAGGGTGAATGGCTGGTAACATCAAGCCTGGGGGGTAGTGAATGGCTGGTAACATCAAGCCTGGGGAGTGAATGGCTGGTAACATCAAACCTGGGGGTGAATGGCTGGTAACATCAAGCCTGGGGGTGAATGGCTGGTACCATCAAGCCTGGGGTAGTGAATGGCTGGTAACATCAAGCCTGGGGGTGTGAATGGCTGGTAACATCAAGCCTGGGAGGGTAGTGAATGGCTGGTAACATCAAGCCTGGGGGTGAATGGCTGGTAACATCAAGCCTGGGGGTAGTGAATGGCTGGTAACATCAAGCCTGGGGGGTGAATGGCTGGTCATCAAGCCTGGTGGTGAATGGCTGGTAACATCAAGCCTGGGGGTAGTGAATGGCTGGTAACATCAAGCCTGGGGGAGTGAATGGCTGGTAACATCAAGCCTGGGGGTGAATGGCTGGTAACATCAAGCCTGGGGAGTGAATGGCTGGTAACATCAAGCCTGGGGAGTGAATGGCTGGTAACATCAAGCCTGGGGGTGAATGGCTGGTAACATCAAGCCTGGGGTAGTGAATGGCTGGTAACATCAAGCCTGGGGGTAAATGGCTGGTAACATCAAGCCTGGGGGTGAATGGCTGGTAACATCAAGCCTGGGGGTGAATGGCTGGTACCATCAAGCCTGGGGAGTGAATGGCTGGTAACATCAAGCCTGGGGTGTGAATGGCTGGTAACATCAAGCCTGGGGGGGTGAATGGCTGGTAACATCAAGCCTGGGGGTGAATGGCTGGTAACATCAAGCCTGGGGGTGTGAATGGCTGGTAACATCAAGCCTGGGGGTGAATGGCTGGTAACATCAAGCCTGGGGGTGAATGGCTGGTATCAAGCCTTGGGGTGTGAATGGCTGGTAATCAAGCCTGGGGGTGAATGGCTGGTAACATCAAGCCTGGGGGTGAATGGCTGGTAACATCAAGCCTGGGGTGAATGGCTGGTAACATCAAGCCTGGGGGTGAATGGCTGGTAACATCAAGCCTGGGGTGAATGGCTGGTAACATCAAGCCTGGGGTGAATGGCTGGTAACATCAAGCCTGGGGGTGAATGGCTGGTAACATGAAGCCTGGGGTGAATGGCTGGTAACATGAAGCCTGGGGTGAATGGCTGGTAACATGAAGCCTGGGGGTGAATGGCTGGTAACATGAAGCCTGGGGTGAATGGCTGGTAACATGAAGCCTGGGGGTGAATGGCTGTAACATGAAGCCTGGGGGTGAATGGCTGGTAACATGAAGCCTGGGGGTGAATGGCTGGTAACATCAAGCCTGGGGGTGAATGGCTTGTAGCATCAAGCCTGGGGGTGAATGGCTGGTAACATCAAGCCTGGGGGTGAATGGCTGGTAACATCAAGCCTGGGGGTGAATGGCTGGTAACATGAGGCCTGGGGGTGAATGGTTGTTAACATCAGCCTGGGGGTGAATGGCTGTAACATCAAGCCTGGGGGTGAATGGCTTGTAACATCAAGCTTGGGGGTGAATGGCTGGTAACATCAAGCCTGGGGGTGAATGGCTGGTAACATAAAGCCTGGGGGTGAATGGCTGGTAACATAAAGCCTGGGGGTGAATGGCTGGTAACATCAAGTCTGGGGGTGAATGGCTGGTAACATCAAGCCTGGGGGTGAATGGCTGGTAACATCAAGCCTGGGGGTGAATGGCTGGTAACATCAAGCCTGGGGGTGAATGGCTGGAACATCAAGCCTGGGGGTGAATGGCTGGTAACATCAAGCCTGGGGGGTGAATGGATGGTAACATCAAGCCTGGGGGGTAAATGGCTGGTAACATCAAGCCTGTGGGGTGAATGGCTGGTAACATCAAGCCTGGGGGGTGAATGGCTGGTAACATCAAGCCTGGGGGGCTTGATGTTACACACAACACACACACACACACACCACCACCACACACCCCACCCCACCACACACAACCCACCCCACCACACACAACCCACCCCACCACACACACCCCACCCCACCACACACACCCCACCACACACACCCCACCACACACACCCCACCACACACACCCCACTCCACCACACACACACCCCACCCCACCACACACACCCCACCACACACACACACACACACACACACACACACACACATCCCACCACACACACACACACACGACAGGGTGACACCAGTAAGACAAGAGAGAGAGGGGTGGGTAGATTGCATATTCCTGGACTGTAAGAAGGCATTTGACACAGTTCCACACAAGAGATTAGTGCAGAAGCTGGAGGACCAGGTAGGGATAACAGGGAAGGCACTACAATGGATCAGGGAATACCTGTCAGGAAGACAGCAGCGAGTCATGGTACATGGCGAGGTGTCAGAGTGGGCGCCGGTGACAAGTGGGGTTCCACAGGGGTCAGTCCTAGGACCGGTGCTGTTTCTAGTATTTGTGAACGACGTGACGGAAGGAATAGACTCCGAAGTGTCCCTGTTTGCAGATGATGTGAAGATGATGAGAAGAATTCAATCGGACGAGGACCAGGCAGAACTACAAAGGGATCTGGACAGGCTGCAAGCCTGGTCCAGCATTTGGCTCCTGGAGTTCAACCCCACCAAGTGCAAAGTCATGAAGATTAGGGAAGGGCAAAAAAGACCGCAGACGGAGTACAGTCTAGGGGGCCAGAGACTGCAAACCTCAATCAAGGAAAAAGATCTTGGGGTGAGTATAAATCCAGGCACGTCTCCTGAGGCGCACATCAACCAAATAACTGCTGCAGCATACGGGCGCCTAGCAAACCTAAGAACAGCATTCCGACATCTTAATAAAGAATCGTTCAGGACTCTGTACACTGTGTACGTTAGGCCCATACTGGAGTATGCAGCACCAGTTTGGAACCCACATCTAGCCAAACACGTAAAGAAGCTAGAGAAAGTGCAAAGGTTTGCAACAAGACTAGTCCCGGAGCTAAGGGGTATGTCCTACGAGGAGAGGTGAAGGAAATCGACCTGACGACACTGGAGGACAGGAGAATAGGGGGACATGATAACGACATATAAGATACTGAGAGGAATAGACAAGGTGGACAGAGACAGAATGTTCCAGAGATGGGACACAGCAACAAGGGAACACAGTTGGAAGTTGAAGACTCAAATGAATCACAGGGATGTTAGGAAGTATTTATTCAGTCATAGAATGGTCGGGAAGTGGAATAGCTTGGGAAGCGATGTAGTGGAGGCAGGTTCCATACATAGCTTTAACTAGAGGTATGATAATGCTCATGGAGCAGGGAGCGTGACCCAGTAGCGGCCAGTGAAGAGGCGGGGCCAGGAGCTATGACTCGACCCCTGCAACCACAACTAGGCGAGTACAACTAGGTGAGTACATCGCACCACACACACACACACCACCTCACACACACCACCCACACACCACCCACCACACACACCACCCTCACACACACCACCACACCACACACACACACACACACACACCACCACACACCACCACACACACCCCCACACACACACCACACACCACACACACCACCCACACACACACACACCACCTCACACACACACCACCACACACACACACCACCACACACACCACCACACACCACCACACACACACACACCACACACACACACCACCACACACACACACACACACACCACCAACACACACACACACACACACCACACACACACACCACCCACACACCACACCACACACACACACACACACCACCACACACCACCACACACACACCACCCACACACACACCACCACCACACACACACACCACCACACACACACCACCACACACACACCACACACACACACACACACCACACACACACACCACCACACACACACACACACACACCACCACACACACACACCACACACACACACAACCACCACACACACACACCACACACACCACACACACCACACACACACACCACACACACCACACACACACACACCACACACCACACACACACACACCACACACACACACACACACACCACTACCACACACACACCCACACACACACACACACACACACCACCACACACACACACACACACACACAACCACACACACACCACACACACACACACACACACACCACACACACACACACACACACACACACACACACACCACTACCACACACACACACCACTACCACACACACACACACCCCTACCACACACACCACCACACACACACACACACACCCCACCACACATACCCCACCACACTCACCCCACCACACTCACCCCACCACACTCACCCCACCACTCACCGCCGCCATCAGCACACCACTGCACTCTGTCAAATAAAGTTAGGTCTTCAAGAGTTTATCAAGTATTCATTTTCGCTTGACATTGGTCTGCTCCGATGTGTGTTTGCGTGCGGGTGCGCGTGCACCTGAGTACTTGCGCGTGCACTTGCGCTCCCTTGAGTCTGAATCCGTACATGCGTTTGTGCTTGCATGCGTGAAGACACTAGGGAATAGAAGGACTAGTGGACAGACAACGCCCAAATTAGTGGGTTTAATAGGGTGAACAGAGACAGACTGGTTCATGAGGCAAGAAACAGGTACACATGGGAATTAGAATATAAACTCACAGATGATTAACGGATATGCAGTACATGTAAACATTTCATAATTCGTCTCAGTAATCAGGAAGTGGAATGCTGGATAACGAAATGGAAACGAGACTCCATACGTAACTTGGAAAATCAACATGCTTGGGAAGAACAGAAAGGTAACGGCCAGTTAAGAGAGATGGCATGTGATTCGACCCTGCAGCCACAAATAGGCGAACGCAAAACACATCTACTTAAGCGGGTGGATGCTGGGGGGTTACAGGCTGTTAGAAAGGGATTTAATTTGTTTCAGAGATTTAATTCGACGTGGGTAAATATTGTGATCTCTCTCTGAAGGTTGCAACCACTCTGTGAATGTTGCAACCCTTCTGTGAATGTTGCAACCCTTCTGTGAATGTTACAATCCTTCTGTGAATGTTGCAACCCTTCTGTGAATGTTGCAACCCTTCTGTGAATGTTGCAACCCTTCTGTGAATGTTGCAACCCTTCTGTGAATGTTGCAACCCTTCTGTGAATGTTCACCCACACTGTGAATGTTGCAACCACTCTGTGAATGTTGTAACTCTTCTGTGAATGTTGCAACCCTTCTGTGAATGTTGCAACCCTTCTGTGAATGTTGCAACACTTATTTCTGTGAATGTTGAACCCTCTGTGAATGCTGTAACCCTTCTGTGAATGTTGTAACCCTTCTGTGAATGTTGTAACCTTTGAATGTTGCAACCCTTCTGTGAATGTTGCAACACTTATTTCTGTGAATGCTGTAACCCTTCTGTGAATGCTGTAACCCTTCTGTGAATGTTGTAACCCTTCTGTGAATGTTGTAACCCTTCTGTGAATGTTGCAACCCTTCTGTGAATGTTGCAACACTTATTTCTGTGAATGCTGTAACCCTTCTGTGAATGCTGTAACCCTTCTGTGAATGTTGTAACCCTTCTGTGAATGTTGTAATCCTTCTGTGAATGTTGCAACCCTTATGTGAATGTTGCAACCCTTCTGTGAATGTTTAAACCCTTCTGTGAATGTTGTAACCCTTCTGTGAATGTTGTAACCCTTCTGTGAATGTTGCAACCCTTCTGTGAATGTTGCAACCCTTCTGTGAATGTTGCAACACTTATTTCTGTGAATGCTGTAACCCTTCTGTGAATGCTGTAACCCTTCTGTGAATGTTGTAACCCTTCTGTGAATGTTGCAACCCTTCTGTGAATGTTGCAACCCTTCTGTGAATGTTTAAACCCTTCTGTGAATGTTGTAACACTTCTGTGAATGTTGTAACCCTTCTGTGAATGTTGCAACCCTTCTGTGAATGTTGCAACCCTTCTGTGAATGTTTAAACCCTTCTGTGAATGTTTAAACCCTTCTGTGAATGTTGTAACCCTTCTGTGAATGTTGTAACCCTTCTGTGAATGTTTTTAAACCCTTCTGTGAATGTTGTAACCCTTCTGTGAATGTTGTAACCCTTCTGTGAATGTTTAAACCCTTCTGTGAATTTTGTAACCCTTCTGTGAATGTTGCAACCCTTCTGTGAATGTTGTGACGCTTCTGTGAATGTTGCAACCCTTCTGTGAATGCTGCAACCCTTTTGTGAATGTTGTAACCCTTCTGTGAATGTTGTACCCCTCTGTGAATGTTGCAATCCCTCTGTGAATGTTGCAATCCCTCTGTGAATGTTGCATCCCCTCTGTGAATGTTGCATCCCCTCTGTGAATGTTGCAATCCCTCTGTGACTGTTGTATCCCCTCTGAATGTTGCAAATCCTCTAAATGTTGCATCCCTTCTGTGAATGTTGCATCCCCTCTGTAACTGTTGCAACCACTCTGTGAATGTTGTAACCCTTCTGTGAATGTTGCTTCCCCTCTGTGAATGTTGCTTCTCCTCTGTGAATGTTGCATCCCCTCTGTGAATGTTGCAATCCCTCTGCGAATGTTGCATCCCCTCTGTGAATGTTGCATCCCCTCTGTGTATGTTGCACTCCCTCTGTAAATGGTACATCCCCTCTGTGAATGTTGCATCCCCTCTGTGAATGTTGCAACCACTCTGTTGAAGAACTTCTGTGAATGTTGTAGCCCTTCTGTGAATGTTGCAATCCCTCTGTGAATGTTGCATCCCCTCTGTGAATTTTGCATCCCCTCTGTGAATGTTGCATCCCCTTTGTGAATGTTGCAATCCCTCTGTAAATGGTGCATCCCCTCTGTGAATGTTGTAATCCCTCTGTGAATGTTGTAATCCCTCTGTGAATGTTGTAATCCCTCTGTGAATGTTGTAATCCCTTTGTGAATGTTGCAGTCCCTCCGTGAATGTTGCAACCCTTCTGTGAATGTTGCAGTCCCACTGTGAATGTTGGATCCCCATCTTTGAATGTTGAAATTCCTTCTGTGAATATTGCAATGCTCTGAATTTTTCACTCCTGTGAATCCTGTGAATATTGCAGTCCTTCCGTGAATGTTGCAATCCCTACGTAAATGTTGCAGTCCTTCTGTGAATGTTGTAATACTTCTGTAAATGTTTCAATCATTCTGTGACTGTGGCACTCCCTCTATGAATGCTGTAATCCCTCTGTGAACGCTGGAGTGTGCTTGTTAAACGTCGTTTTTTTTATTTAATTAAATTTATAAAATGCAATCTCCAGCGCTACACTGACGTCAACACGAGCGTGCCTGGCGAGTGACCGGCCATCGAGCTGACTACTTGGCACTTAATGCCTAAATGTTGAAGAAAATGCAAACGTTTATTATGACAACGTTTCGCCCTCTTAAATTAAGTTCTGCGTAGACCGAATCGTTGTCATAGCATTACGAATTTATACCCGTGCCATTACAAGGGATACCACAATCCCAGTCACAATGACAGAGCTGTATGTAGGTTGTGATATGGTTACCAATACTCGACTACCACTGTAAAGTTTTACCACAACGATTGTAAACCTGAATCTTTATTATTAAAGCAAGCAAAAGACTTTAAAGGCACAATACCCTGACTGGAACAATACACAAATAACCCGCACATTTACAAGTCACACTAGCACACGCAGGTGAGAGAGCCAGTAATATATATATATATATATATATGCAAAAAGATCACAGTAAACAGGTGATATCAAAATATGCAAGACAACCAGTCGTGCGATGTTACGCTACTGTGAGGTGTAGTCTGTTAGTGTGATGTGACTGTGAGGTGTAGTCTCGCCCTTATATAAGCCCTTCTTGTCATGTTTCCTGTTATAGTTCCTTGATAATGTGAGTAGTCACGAAAGCGCTTGGAATTCCTCTATTTTTTCATAGTGGTTGTCTTGCTATATATATATATATTATATATATATATATATATATATATATATATATATATATATATATATATATATATATATATATATATATATATATATATATATATATATATATATATATATATATATATATATATATATATATATATATATATATATATATATATATATATATATATATATATATATATATATATATATATATATATATATATATATATATATATATATATATATATATATATATATATATATATATATATATATATATATATATATATATATATATATATATATATATATATATATATATATATATATATATATATATATATATATATAAGAGGGACGAGACAATGAAAGAAATAGGAAGAGAGAAGGAAGTGGAGAAGTAGTGGTAGAGGTAATGCTAATAGTGGTGGTAGTAGTAACACATCTTATGTTAGTGTGACTAGTAAATAGTCGAAGTCTGACCGAAACGTCGCCCTAAGCTCCTCTCTTCTGTGTGCGGGTCAAAAACTTTGCCTAGGAAAGTGAACTATCAGATGTCAAAAAACTGATGAAAAATTATTTATTAGTCTAGGGATAATACGTACCTGAGTACATTTAAATAATCAGCGGTTCGTTAAGTACAAAACACAGCGCTCTACTTCTCTTCTCAAATTGTTTAAAATTAAGATGTTTGTGCAAGTTACACTTAGTGTAATGACTTTTAAATTTGTACAGGGTTGCTGAAACTTCAGTTCCTGTTGCTGCTGCTGTTTTAGCTCCTGTTGCTGCTACTGTTTTAGTTCCTGCTGCTGCTACTAATTACTTCCTGTTGATGCTACTGTCTTATTCCTGTTGCTGCTACTGTTTTAGTTCCTGCTGCTACTATTTATTCCTGTTGCTGCTACTACTATTTATTCCTGTTGCTGCTACTGTTTTAGCTCATGTTGCTGCTACTGCTTTAAATCCTGTTGCTGCTACTGCTCGAGTTCCTGTTGCTGCTACTGCTTCATTTCCTGTTGATGCTACTGTTTTAGCTCCTGTTGCCGCTACTGTTTTAGTTCCTGTTGCTGCTACTGATTTACTTCCTGTTGTTGCTACTGTTTTAGTTCCTGTTGCTGCTACTGCTTTACTTCCTGTTGCTGCTACTGCTGGAGTTCCTGTTTCTGCTAGTGCTTCAGTTTCTGTTGATGCTACTGTTTTAGCTCCTGTTGCCGCTGTTTTAGCTCCTGTTGCTGCTATTGTTTTAGCTCCTGTTGCCGCTGTTTTAGCTTATGTTGCTGCTATTGTTTTAGCTCCTGGTGCTGCTACTGTTTAGTTCCTGTTGCCGCTGTTTTAGCTTCTGTTGCTGCTACTGTTTTAGCTCCTGTTGCCGCTGTTTTAGCTTATGTTGCTGCTATTGTTTTAGCTCCTGTTGCTGCTTCTGTTTTAGCTCCTGTTTCTGCTACTGCTTTAGCTCCTGTTGTTGCTACTGCTTTAGCTAAAGTTGCTGCTACTGCTTTAGCTCCTGTTGCTGCTACTGATTTAGTTCCTGTTGCAGCTACTGTTTTAGCTCCTGTTGTTGCTACTGATTTAGTTCCTGTTGATGCTACTGTTGGAGTTTGTTACTGCTACGTAAGGCTTAATTCTTCTGCCAAGTGCCAAACACAAAGCTTGTAACAATTTATGGAACAGTATTTTTCCCCTGATGGCCGTCGTTTGTAACATATATGCGTTTTTAGTGACGTTAGTATCCGTCTCTCACCACTCTCTATTTCTCTTGTTCTCCCACTACATTTCTCTTGTTCTCCCACTACATTTCTCTTGTTCTCCCACTCTACTTGTCATCCTACAGTCACTACCACCACCAGGATCATCCTACAAGCACTACCACCACCAGGATCATCCTACAAGCACTACCACAACCAGGATCATCCTACAAGCACTACCACCACCACGATCATCCTACAAGCACTACCACAACCAGGATCATCCTACAGTCACTACCACCACCACGATCATCCTACAAGCACTACCACCACCAGGATCATCCTACAGTCACTACCACAACCAGGATCATCCTACAAGCACTACCACCACCAGGATCATCCTACAAGCACTACCACAACCAGGATCATCCTACAAGCACTACCACAACCAGGATCATCCTACAAGCACTACCACAACCAGGATCATCCTACAAGCACTACCACAACCAGGATCATCCTACAAGCACTACCACAACCAGGATCATCCTACAGTCACTACCACCACCAGGATCATCCTACAAGCACTACCACCACCAGGATCATCCTACAAGCACTACCACCACCAGGATCATCCTACAAGCACTACCACCACCAGGATCATCCTACAAGCACTACCACAACCAGGATCATCCTACAGCACTACCACCACCAGGATCATCCTACAAGCACTACCACAACCAGGATCATCCTACAAGCACACCAAACCAGGATCATCCTACAAGCACTACCACCACCAGGATCATCCTACAAGCACTACCACAACCAGGATCATCCTACAGTCACACCACCACAGATCATCCACAAGCACTACACCACCAGGATCATCCTACAAGCACTACCACCACCAGGATCATCCTCAGCACTACCACCACCAGGATCATCCTACAAGCACCACCACCAGGATCATCCTAAACACTACCACCACCAGGATCATCCTACAAGCACTACCACACCAGGATCATCCTACAAGCACTACCACACCAGGATCATCCTACAACACTCCACCACCAGGATCATCCTACAAGCACACCCACCAGGATCATCCTACAAACTACCACCCAGATCATCCTACAAGCACTACCACACCAGGATCATCCTACACCTACCACAACCAGGATCACCTACAAGCACTACCACCACCGGATCATCCTACAACCACCACCACCAGGTCACTACAACCTACCACAACCAGATCATCCTACAAGCCACCACCACCAGGATCATCACAAGCACTACCACAACCAGGATCATCCTACAAGCACTACCACACCAGGATCATCCTACAACACTACCCACCAGGATCATCCTACAAGCACTACCACCAGGATCATCCCAAGCACTACCACCACCAGGATCATCCTACAAGCACTACCACCACCAGGATCATCCTACAAGCACTACCACCACCAGGATCATCCTACAAGCACTACCACAACCAGGATCATCCTACAAGCACTACCACCACCAGGATCATCCTACAAGCACTACCACCACCAGGATCATCCTACAAGCACTACCACCACCAGGATCATCCTACAAGCACTACCACCACCAGGATCATCCACAACACTACCACCACCAGGATCATCCTACAAGCACTACCCACCAGGATCATCCTACAAGCACACCAGACACCAGGATCATCCACAGCAAGCACTACCACACACCAGGATCATCCTACAAGCACTACCACCACCAGGATCATCCTACAGCACTACCACAACCAGGATCATCCTACAAGCACTACCACAACCAGGATCATCCTACAAACACTACCACAACCAGGATCATCCTACAAGCACTACCACCACCAGGATCATCCTACAAGCACTACCACAACCAGGATCATCCTACAGCATCCAAGGTCACCTACAGCCTACCACACCAGGATCATCCTACAAGCACTACCACCACCAGGATCATCCTACAAGCACTACCACCACCAGGATCATCCCCACAAGTCACTACCACCACCAGGATCATCCTACAAGCACTACCACACCAGGATCATCCTACAAGCACTACCACCACCAGGATCATCCTACAAGCACTACACACCAGGATCATCCACAAGTCTCCAGCCACCACCACCAGGATCATCCTACAGTCACTACCACCACCAGGATCATCCTACAAGCACTACCACCACCAGGATCATCCTACAAGCACTACCACCACCAGGATCATCCTACAAGCACTACCACCACCAGGATCATTCCTACAAGCACTACCAACCAGGATCATCCTACAAGCACTACCACACCAGGATCATCCTACAGCACTACCACACCAGGATCATCCTACAAGCACTACCACCACCAGGATCATCCTACAAGCACTACCACACCAGGATCATCCTACAGCACTACCACCACCAGGATCATCCTACAAGCACTACCACCACCAGGATCATCCTACAAGCACTACCACCACCAGGATCATCCTACAAGCACTACCACACCAGGATCATCCTACAGCACTACCACCACCAGGATCATCACTACAAGGCACTAGCACACCAACCAGGATCATCCTGACAAGGACACTAACACACAGGATCACCTACAGCACTCCACCAGGATAAATTACAAGTACCACGGATCATACCAGCAGAGAGCAACCAGGTCACCTCAGGTCCTCCAGGTTCTACGCCTCCACCACAGGATCTCCCAGTCCTCACGGACTACCTCAGCTGGACCGACAGATAGTCTACAGGTAAAGCAAAGGAGAACAAGAATAGTCAGTGTTTTAGATATGAGAGAGAAGATACGGAGATGGGAGTGAGGAGATTGATATGAGAATGACATGTAGGAGAAGAAGGGAGAGATGAGGAGAAGAGGAGGAGGGAGGGGAGAGAGAGAGGAGAGGGAGAGAGAGAGGGGAGAGGAGGGAGGGAGGAGGAGGAGGAGGGAGGGGGAGAGAGAGAGAGAGGGAGGGAGGAGGAGGGGGAGAGGGGGAGGGAGGGAGAGAGAGGGAGGAGGGAGGAGAGAGAGAGGAGAGAGAAGAGAGAGGAGGAGAGAGAGAGGAATGAGGGGAAGGAAGGAAGGAGTCGGGATGGGGAAAAGAAGAGGGAGAGTGTGAAATGAGAATGAATGTTAAGAAAAGGGTAAAGAATGCTAGGCAAAGAAATAAGAGGGCAAGAGGAAGAGGAGGAGCAGAACGAGGAATATTAAAAAGAAACAAGTGATAGTAAGAAGAGAATTTATTGTTGATGTATGTGAAGATTTATATGTAAGTAGCAGTGTATAGGGGAGGTTGATGGTCATCACTAACCTGAGTTGGGAGGCATTGATGTTGATGATTGTGACCTTGAGCTCAGCAGCTGAGGGTGATGTGTGACTGATGAGGGGGATGTCTGAGTCTCCTAGACACTTACCCTGCTCAGTACCACCTGTCACTTCCACAGATCAGTACCAAAACTAACATTGGTACAGCAAAAGATCAATTCTAGGGTTGCATAGGAACTCATCAATGTTGTGATCTCTATGCCAAAGGCACAGCACATCATCTACGTATCCGAACCACCTAGCATTATCTGGGAGAATACAGGTTGCTGAGTAAGGGACTGAGGGGGGTTTCCCATAGCCATGCCATGTTTTTGAGCAAGACTACTTAAAGATATTTTCCCAAATAATGCTAGGTGGTTCAGATACGTAGATGATGTGCTTTACCTTTGGCCTAGATATCATAACATTGATGAGTTCCTACCTAGACTCAATGGTCTTGTACCTTCTATTAAGTTCACAATAGAGCATGAAATAGATAACAGTCTACCCTTCCTGGATATTTTAATCCATCGTGTCGACAGAAGATTCAAATTTACAGTTTACAGGAAGACCACCAATGTGTCGTCATACATTCGTTATTAGTATTCCAATCATGAATCTAAGGTTAAAATGAGAGTTTTCCTTACAATGTTCCTGAGAGCTTTGCATATCTGCAGACCTGAGTATAGTATTTAGAAGAGGAAATCAATAAGATATTCAACATAGTCTCAAGACTGAGATACCCCAGGGATTTTATTGAGAAGGTCTTTCTCTCAGCTAGGAAGACTTTCTACAGGACTGAACCTAAGGAAACGCCTACCAGGAAAAATGTATTGGTCTTGCCATACAATGGTAATTTGGTCTGCCTGCGGGAGGCACTAAAATAGTTAATATAAACCTTACTTTCAAAAACACTGGGACAGTGAAACTGAGATTTATTAAAAACATACCACCTAATAATGTGGGTGGTGTCTACAAAGTCCCATGCACTCTTTGCCGACTCTCAGACATTGGTCAGACAGGTAAACCTCTAGAAACCACATTATCCCAACACCAGTATTCAATCAGGACAGGACAGGTGTCGAATGCGATCTTTAACCATGTCAGCTCTGGCAATCACCCACCGGGTTGGGCTGCCACCCAGATAATTGTACCCAACAGTTCCATCATGGAAAGAAATATAATTTAGTTCTCTCTCTTGAAACATGACAGGAATGCCGTATATAACTCAAATTATGGCCTATACAAACTCGATAGCTATTTAGTGGAGTCTATTGTGCACAACCTTAAACAAAAATATTATACAAAAGAGCAGGATTGCTCCTTATGCCAGGGAAGGCTCGTGATGTTTTGGTTATGTTCGACCAGAGTCTGCAAACTGAACATCATGGTACGCCCGTCGTGAACGTCTATATAATATATAACATCCTGATATGTCTGTCACGACGTCGTTATAAAACAGGTTAGGTCTGCCGTGACCGGCGACACAATGTATAACCCGCCCAGCTGCTTCTGCATACAGGTATCGTAAGGTTACAGGTACTCTAGGTCATATATATATATGTCGTGCTGAATAGGTAAAACTTGCTATTTTGGCTTAAATAGCAACGCTCTTCTTGCCGAATAAGGGAAGTGAAAATTTTTGTATGCAGTAATTTCGCAAAAAACATTTTGAACCTAACGAAAAAAATGTTTCATTGTGTTTATTAAATTATTGTAAATTTATCTAAAATATATTTAGTTGGATTAGGCTAAATTAAATTTCACTTGTTACAATAAGGTTACTTTCTTCTTTGTATTGGACTGATGAAGCCACTGTGTGGCGAAACGTTTCCTCAATAAAGATACCCAAGTGTTGCATATGTGTCTAATTTAACAACTTGTCGGTTCTCTGAACCATTCATCTACAAGTTTTCTAAGGTTCTTTTGTTACAAAATTAATTTTTACATCAACATCAATGAAAAAATATATCTTTAAACGTATAAGAGAAAATTTTAGAAAGAACTTAATTTTAAATGAGGTCTTGCTAATTGACCAGTTTTACCTATTGGCACGATATATATATATATATATATATATCCATCCAGTGGATAGAGTTGATAGAGTGATGCGTACTGTGTTCAGTTCACCCAGGGTTGGGCATGGTAACGCAGGAACGAATCCTGGCCAAGCCACAGTTCTATTAATGATATATATTTTTATTTTTATTAACACATCGGCCGTTTCCCACCAAGGCAGGGTGGCTCGAAAAAGAAAAACTATCATCATTCACTCCATCACTGTCTTGCCAGAGGCGCGCTTACACTACAGTTATAAAACTGCAATATTAACACCCCTGCTTCTCATCTCTAGGAATCAAGTCCGGCCTGCCGGTTTCCCTGAATCCCTTCATAAATGTTACCTTGCTTACACTCCAACAGCACGTCAAGGCCTAAAAACCATTTGTCTCCATTTGCTCCTAACACGCTCATGCACGCTTGCTGGAAGTCCAAGCCCCTCGCACACAAAACCTCCTTTACCCCCTCCCTCCAACCTTAACTAGGCCGACCCCTACCCCGCCTTCCCTCCAATACAGATTTATACACTCGAAGTCATTCTATTTCGTTCCATTCTCTCTACATGTCCAAACCACCTCAGTAACCCCTCATCCCTCTGGATAATAGTTTTGGTAATCCCGCACCTCCTCCTAATCTCCAAACTACGGATTTTCTGCATTATATTCACACCACACATTGCCCTCAGACATGACATCTCCACTGCCTCCAGCCTTCTCCTTGTTGCAACATTCACCACCAATGTTTCACACCCATATAAGAGCGTTGGTGTAACTATACTCTCATACATTCCACTCTTTGCTTTCATGGATAAAGTTCTTTGTCTCCACAGACTCCTCGGTGCACCACTCACCTTTTTCTCCTCGTCAATTCTATGTTTCATCTCATCCTTCATAGACCCATCTGCTGACACGTCCACTCCCAAATATCTGAACACATTCACCTCCTCCATACTCTCTCCCTCCAGTCTGATATCCAATCTTCCGTTACCTAATTTTGTTATCCTCATCAACTTACTCTTTCCTATTTTCACTTTCAATTTCCTTCTTTTACATACCCTACCAAACTCGTCCACCATCCTCTGCAACTTCTCTTCAGAATCTCACAAAAGCACAGTGTCGTCAGCAAAGATAAATTATATATATATATATATATATATATATATATATATATATATATATATATATATTTTTTTTAATATAGGATGGGGTCCACCTCTGGTACAAATTGTGGGACCCATAGCCTCGGAGAAGTGGATAAAAAGGCTTCAAGGAAGAATATTTGGATTTCTTCCTGATGCCATTTGAATATTCCACTTCTCCTACCACATCTTTTGATTTTTTTTTTTTACCAATAGGTATATTTTATTACATAATATGGTACACAAGATTTGAGAGATACATTGTTGATATAAAGATGGCATATACAGTACACGAGGTGAGAGATACATGTCTAGTACATATTGTTACATCTTTGTCACTGATTATAATGCGAAAATCTCATCCAGCTCTTCCGAGCTGGGGCGCGTGCCCAGAATACAGCATGCATTACCCCTCTGAACAGCAGCGCTGAGTCGCTGGAACAGAAAACTAGCTGCCCTGGGATCCCTAGTTACCCTGTTGAGTCTTTTGCCCAGCTCCTTGAGGAACTTAGATGCACTCTTTTCCCATGAGCCAAGGGTCTCTGAGCCTATGGGAACAAACATGTAATGATGGGCAAGTTCTCCATATTTTCTCGACTTCTGGGACTCCCTGAAGGTGGCAGCAGCCCCTCCTTCCTCCCTGGTGTACTGGAGATAGGTATCAGCCAAGGTAGATGCACATGTGTAGTCCCACACCACCTGCTTGCCGTCTGTCCAGGCTTGAAGGGTGATACCATCTGGACGCTTTTGGCTGCCATCAGATCTGCATAGTTGGGGTGGTTCCCTTACTGCTGGGCATCCGGCTGTTGTGTTGTGAGGCTCCTCTTGATAATGTTATTAACCTCTTCATGTCTTGCAATCTTTCCCTCGGATTTACGACACAAGACCATGGTACCCGAATCGGTCTGCTGCTTCACTGCCACAAATACACCTGTGTTCGGCGAGAATAGGGGCGGCAAGTCGAAGGGCAACACCAATGCGGATGGTCTCTGGGTCGAGGCGTGTGCCAAGGCTGGAGTTGGGAACAGCCAAAAGAAAGTCCCCTGCATGATGAGCTCTCACTGCAAGGAGGCGGGCTCTATCCTTCCCTGACACACTCTGAAGCATTGCTGAGGCTATATTCTCTACTATTGGGCCATCCCAGTGCGACTGTTTGTAGTTGTTGGGGGGAGCAGGCCTGGTTTCAGAGCCTGTTAGGTTATCCCAGATCCTGGCTCCATCAACGAACTTTTGGTCATGGATTCCAATCGTGTCCCTAAGATGTTCAGGGAGAATTGCTGCTACAAGCCCTCTGGATGCAATGCATGAAGGCAGGAAAGCAGGTACAGCAATCTGAGATGACTTGCGGACACCAATGCCTCCTAGTCTGACTGGGAGTGTAGCTTGGTCCCACTGCCCATCTTCTAGAGTAAGGTTAAGTACTTTAGTAAAGATCTGCCTCAGGATACTGTCATATTCGTGCAGTATAGGGTTATCATATGAAGGAGCACATCTTAGGAAATATGTCAACCTGGGCAGACTCAAGCATTTTGTGAGGAGGTACAAGGCATCATGGGTGTCAAGATTGCCTATTCGTTGTTCCATTCTCCTCAATTCTTCCAGTTTCTTCCTGAGAATTGTGTCAATGGCATCGCTTCCCAGAGGTGCTCCAAGCAAGACACTATTAGTAGGGGCAATGACTGTTGCACCTTGTAGTTTTGATAGCACTGCATCTATCACTTGTTGATTGACTGATATGATTTCACATTTGGATGGATTCAGGATGAGACCCATTTCCTGTCCCCGTGTCATCACCTGTGTAAGATCATCTACAAGGGACTCCTTTGTACCTGCTAGTGTGCCATCATCCAGGAACCAGATGTTTAGCTCACTGGTCAGTCTTACTGTGATTTCCCTAACTGCTATACAGAAGAGAAATGGTGCGAGAGGGTCCCCTTGCTGGACACCCTCTGATGATGTGATTTCATGCTCTCCAAACAGGAGCATTGATTCCTTGCTATATCCAGCTGAAACAAAAGGGAATATATATATATATATATATATATATATATATATATATATATATATATATATATATATATATATATATATATATATGCAACCCCAGAATTCTCTTGCGGTGAGCCCTCCAGCATCACGTTAAATATCAGGGTTAGCATTTCATGTTTAGCCAGGAGGATCAACCGACGGCCGGCATGATTTAAGAGAGCAAGGGTCTAGCACGAGATTTATGGCTCCCAGCCTCAGTTACCATGGTAATGCCTCACCCGCCTCATCATGGTAATGCCTCACCCGCCTCATCATGGTAATGCCTCTCTCGACTCATCATGGTAATGCTTCACACAGGTCATCATGGTGATGACTCACGCAGGTCATCATGATGATGACTCACGCAGGTCATCATGATGATGACTCACGCAGGTCATCATGATGATGACTCACGCAGGTCATCATGATGATGACTCACGCAGGTAATCATGATGATGACTCACGCAGGTCATCATGATGATGACTCACGCAGGTCATCATGATGATGACTCACGCAGGTCATCATGATGATGACTCACGCAGGTCATCATGGTGATGCGTCACAGGTCTTCATGGTGATGACTCACGCAGGTCATGATGGTGATGACTCACGCAGGTCATGATGGTGATGACTCACGCAGGTCATGATGGTGATGACTCACGCAGGTCATGATGGTGATGACTCACGCAGGTCATGATGGTGATGACTCACGCAGGTCATGATGGTGATGACTCACGCAGGTCATGATGGTGATGACTCACGCAGGTCATGATGGTGATGACTCACGCAGGTCATGATGGTGATGACTCACCAGGTCAATGGTGATGACTCCGCAGGTCATGATGGTGATGACTCACGCAGGTCATGATGGTGATGACTCACGCAGGTCAAGATGGTGATGACTCACACAGGTCTTCATGGTGATGACTCACGCAGGTCATGATGGTGATGACTCACGCAGGTCATGATGGTGATGACTCACGCAGGTCATGATGGTGATGACTCACGCAGGTCATGATGGTGATGACTCACGCAGGTCATGATGGTGATGACTCACGCAGGTCATGATGGTGATGACTCACGCAGGTCATCATGGTGATGACTCACGCAGGTCAAGATGATGATGACTCACACAGGTCTTCATGGTGATGACTCACGCAGGTCATGATGATGATGACTCACATTGTGATGATTTTTGGAGTTATCATTTATTTTGCATTTTGTTTATACAATTCATTCTGCGTGGTGCCTGCTGCTGCGTGGGTGCCCTGCCTCTGGCTGCCTGCGGGTGCCTGCCTGCCTGCTGCGTGGGTGCCTGCTTGCCTGCTGCGTGGGTGCCTGCCTGCCTGCTGCGTGGGTGCCTGCCTGCCTGCTGCGTGGGTGCCTGCCTGCCTGCTGCGTGGGTGCCTGCCTGCTGCGTGGGTGCCTGCCTGCTGCGTGGGTGCCTGCCTGCTGCGTGGGTGCCTGCCTGCTGCGTGGGTGCCTGCCTGCTGTGGGTGCCTGCCTGGTGGGTGCCTGCCGTGGGTGCATGCTTGCCTGATGCGTGGGTGCATGCTTGCCTGCTGCGTGGGTGCATGCTTGCCAGCTGCGTGGGTGCCTGCCTGCTGCGTGGGTGCCTGCCTGATGCGTGGGTGCCTGCTTGCCTGCTGCGTGGGTGCCTGCCTGCTGCGTGGGTGCCTGCCTGCTGCGTGGGTGCCTGCCTGCTGCGTGGGTGCCTGCCTGATGCGTGGGTGCCTGCTTGCCTGATGCGTGGGTGCCTGCTTGCCTGATGCGTGGGTGCCTGCCTGCCTGCTGCGTGGGTGCCTGCCTGCCTGCTGCGTGGGTGCCTGCCTGCTGCGTGGGTGCCTGCCTGCCTGCTGCGTGGGTGCCTGCCTGTTGCGTGGGTGCCTGCCTGTCTGCGTGGGTGTGCGCCTGCCTGCTACGTACCTGCCTGCTTGCCTGCCTGCGTGGGTGCCTGCCTTCCTGCTTGCGTGGGTGCGTGCCTGCATGCTTGTGTGCGTGCCTGCCTGCCTGCGTGGGTGCCTGCCTGCTGCGTGGGTGCGTACTCGCCTGCGTGGGTGCGTGCCTACCTGCGTGGGTGCGTGCCTACCTGCGTGGGTGCGTGCCTTCCTGCGTGGGTGCGTGCCTACCTGAGTGGGTGCGTGCGTGCGTGCGAGTAAGCGTGGTACATGTCTGGCTGGGTGTTCGCGTGTGTGTGTTTGCGGGCTACGTGGGTTGTATTGTCGTAGATGTGTGGGTGTGAGTGGTGGATGTGTGTACTCGCCTATATTTGGTTGCAGGGGTCGAATCTCAGCTCCTGGTCCCGCCTTTTCGCTGCAATGAATGGATCTTACCTCTAAAAAATCACTGTCCAGGTCTCTCCACTTCCGGACTACTTGTGTGTGCGTGTGTACTCACCTATTTGTGGTTGCAGGGGTCGATTCACAGCTCCTGGCCCCGCCTCTTCACTGATCGCTATTAGGTCCTATTTCTACCTGCTCCATGAGCTTTATCATACCTCATCTTAAAACTATGTATAGTTCCTGCCTCCACTGCGTCACTTTCTAGGTTATTTCACTTCCTGATAACTCTATGACTGAAGAAATACTTCCTAACATCGGAGTTTTCAACTTCCAATTGTGACTCCTTGTTTCTGTGCCCTATCTCTGGAACATCCTGTCTTTGTCCACCTAGTCAATGCCTCGCAGTGTTTTATATGTCGTTATCATGTCTCCCCTAACCTTTTTTTTTTTTTTTTTTTTGTGTGTGTGTGTGTGTGTGTTCACTCACCTTATAGTTGAACTCCAGTACGTTCACCTTCACTTAAATTGTCACAATTACACCATTTAAGTTTAAATAGACTCAGTTTCTTTCTAGCTTTGAATACTGAGCAACAGTTCTTAGAGCAGTTGCAGCTGGACTCTTTTACTCTAATTAGAGGAGCGCTATGGGAGTTTTTTTTTTAACTCTAATTCCAGTTTCATTAAAGAACTATTTTCCGATGCGTTGTAAACGATTTGTTGGGACTCTTAAGTTCTTTTTTAAGTTTACCAGAGTAGTGAAACCTTGTGTGTGGTGGTGGTGGGTGTTAGTGTGTGGTGGTAGTGGTGATGGTGGTTGTTAGTGTGTGGTGGTAATGGTTATTAGTGTGCTGGAGATTAGTAATTGTTGCTTTTCCTTTTCTATTCTTTGGTTTACCTCATTGACACATCCCATCCACTAATTTCGTATCCGATCTTCCATTGCTATTTTTTTTGTTACTCTCTTGACCTTTCTCTTTATTGGGTTCACATTTATTTTTTTTCATTTTACGTATCGAAATTCCTTTATCAGAATTTGCAATTTATTTTAAGAATCTTTCAAAAGAACCGAACCATCGGCAAAGAGCAACTGTGAAAACTCAAACTCTGTATCAGATTCGTTATCTTTTAATCTCACACTTCTCCCCAATACCCTCTCCAACACTCCCAGTACAGTACTCTCTTCAACC
>WNWK01018363.1:35000-40140 GCA_009830355.1 Cherax destructor
TGAAATTCAACGACGTCCTCCTAGTGATTAAAGAAACCAATTTCCACAGTCGTAAATGCCTTGAATTATTACTAATCGCTATTTCTAACACAAACAGAATAAAGGCAGCTTCAATAAAGGCAGCTTTAATAAAGGCAGCTTCATCATCTCTGAAATGCAAGACTCCTCCTCAAAACAATAAACCTCGCCATCACATCGCTGCAACTACTACTACTACAAGTACTTCTACAGCTACTACTAGTAGTAGTATTGCTACTACCTACAACGATTGCATTATGATTTGCACCTCACTCTAAATACCATTATATATCCTCTGTGTCCTTGTATTGTTTATAACGGCTTGGCAAAGCTCCTGGAGAGCGAAACGTTGCCACAATAAAAATGTCGCATTACGTAACAAAATACCATGAACTGCATGTTATGTCTCAACACACACTGTCCTAGAGACATGCACCATCCTCTCGGTGAAGATTATACAGCCAGACGAAGGTAATAGCTGTTATTAGCACACTCTAATAACAGCCAAGTTATTAGAGTGTGCTTTAATAAGTTAGAGCACACACTTAATATATATCACGTAATTAGGTCGTCGGATTATTGCAAGATAGTTACCATATAGGCTGCTTGTAAGTGCGGGGTTGTAATGCCGTGTTCAACATTCCTGGTAATGTCAATACCGTCTCTTGTTTGGCTGGAAGCGTATAGCTTGCAAAATGAAGCTCTCATATTGGATTTTGGTGTATGTCAACACTTTCCTACTGCTCTGAACAATGGTACCATTTATTTGCAGAAATGCGCTAGGCGAGTGAAAGGTTTTTGAACAATTTATACTGAAACAGGCCTCTGATAGGCATAGATAAGAAAAACGTCGTTTTTCGGACGAAGTTCTCTGATGGTTGTTGGTGCATAACACTTCTGAAATGATTGGTGATGTTCTGTGATTGTTTGAGACACGTCACGTGTAAATTGAAGCATATCACAATGAACAATCAGCTTGTTCCGCCTCTGCCTAACTAAACCAATCAGGAATGTTGTTAGTCCGACAGTGTATATACTGTTTGTCGTCACTGTGTAATATCCAGTACTGTAATACCCAGTACAGACAGACAAGAGGCTGATGGTCAGGCAGGCAGACAGGATGGCAAATACTGGCATCACTAGACACCGTTAGTGCAGCTTGCGTACAGTGAACACGAGGAGGTGGGACGGTGGTCGAGGAGCTGGAGGGTCACTCTACAGGGAGAACACTAGAACACCTGAGAGGCAGGGAGAGATAGGCATGTGGAGAGAACATCAAAGGAGAGAGAGAGAGAGAGAGAGAGAGAGAGAGTATGAAGAGAAGGGGATATTGCTTGTTGCCATGTTGATATTTCCCCTCCTCTTTCCCCTGCCTCTCTTGTTCCGAGGGAAACGGTAAGCCCTAGAGGTGTATATCAATGGTATTATTAATTCCAACGAATATATTAATAAGATATAATATGCGGTTGATGACATTTTATTGCGAGGACTCTCGGTCCAGCAGGGGCTTCATTAATTCTCACAGGGATGGTGGTAAGAGAGGATATGTATAGTAGACATATAAGGTGTAGGATGGGCGAGTAATCTCACCTGTGGTAATGTGTTAATCAAGTGGAAACTCTGAAGTTTAAAATTTGGTGAGTCAGTAGGGCGACTAAAGTACTTCTCGATAAAGAAGTACTTTAGTAGGCTTCTTCAGTCGAATTTAGAGAAGCTACCAAAAAAAAAAAAAAAAACAGTGGAGAAGGCGAACCGTTTAAGGATATAGATATATAACTGTTGAACATGTAGTTTATGTAATAGCAGTGTCGCATCCAGCGAGAATAATTTTGACCAATGGTTCACAAATTAGGAACGTACCTAATTTCTTAAAGATGGTGCTAGTGGATGCGATCAAAGTAGATTCTATCTGCTGCTTTCATAAATAGTTCGGAGTTGAGGAAGTTCATCAGATGGTTGTGGATGTCTTTCACCTGCACGCCTTGTGAAAGCCACCACATCACCTATTACCCAGTAATTACAACAATATATTTTGAATAAAAACACCATAGCTCACGTGCAACAAGAAATCAGGGTTTCCAGAGAGCTAGTCTCTCTGCGACAACAACCCTGACAGACCTGAAATCAACATCTCTGGCACTCGGTCCATAACTGAGCAAGATGCACTCGGCTTATGAGTGAAATTCTCTACCGCCATACACAAAAAAGACAATGTAATTATATACCATAGCCAAAAACTACAAATTTAGGGAGAGGAATTTCCAGAAAGGCTTTACACAAGGATCACAGCAGTCATTTCTAAGACTCCCACGACAGCCATCTCTCGGAGGCACATCACCGCCTTTAAAGATTTGGCCAATGATCACACAATAAACAACACCACAGAGAGAAGACATCGTGATCGTGGCCTCTACAGACTAAAACAGAAGAGGAACAGGCTACTGGAAGACGGAGAAATGTGCGAGCCAGCTCCCATGCACATTTACAAATCAGACTTCGAGAATAGTTCTGTTCTGAAGTGAACTGAAGAAGGCAAACGTCTCCTACATATGACACCCTTTAATCCCAGACCTGCACACTTGTATGGACTACCCAAGGTACACCAGCCAGGCTTACCCATGAGATGTATAACATAGCATGTCTTTTGGCAAAACACATCTCACAGCTCCTCGGAACCATCAACACAGAGCATCTTAAATACTCATAAAAAAACTGCGCAGCTTCGAGGTCACAACATTATTCACCAAGGCACTTGTTACACACAGTGTAACGTAGAGTACAGCATCTATTTATTATATTATTGTTCTTCGTCCAAAGGTTGGACACGTGTTAAAGAATTCGTTTGTATCAAGATCCCAAGATGTTGCTGTGTCAGACAGGATGTAGATGAATGGTTCAGAGAACAGACAAGTTGATAAATTAGATACATATGCAGCACTTGGGTATCTGACACAGCAACATCTTGGGATCTTGATACAAACGAATTCTTCATATATTATTGTTATTTAAATACAAGGTAGGTAAGGTTTGTCAGGAAACAGGACAAGTGTTTCCTGACGCAGGTCTTAGTCAGATGATGACCCGCTGTTGGAGCTTTTGGTCATCTGACCGAGGCCTTCCGCTGGCTTACCCATCAACTCCTTTAAAAATTATGGTCATAGTTATGACCATTTCTTTTTTTTTTTTTTTAATACAAGATTTAAGCAGTTGTATTGATTTATTAGGAGCATTTCATATTAGCTAGGCTGCCAAGTTTTTGTCTCTTTACTTTTTATAATTTTAATATTTTCATTTGTAAGGCTAGGTTATACTGTAATGATCGGAGAATATTGCTTGAGTATATTGTTGACTGTAGAGTAGGGAAATGAAATAGTAATAAGAAGAATGTACTATATATATATATATATATAAATGTCGTGCCGATTAGGTAAAACTTACCATTTTGGCTTAAATAGCAACGCTCACCTTGCCATATAAGACAAGTGAAAATTTGTGTATGCAATAATTTCGCCAAAATCATTCTGAACATAACGAAAAAAATATATTTCATTGTGTTTGTTTATTATTAAATTATTGTTAACGTATCTAAAATATATTTAGTTGGGTTAGGCTAAATTAAATTGCGCTTGTTGTAATAAGGTTAGGTAGGTTTTCAAAGTTTCTCTGAAAACCTACCTAACCTTATTACAACAAGCTCAATTTAATTTAGCCTAACCCAACTAAATATATTTTAGATACGTTAACATTAATTTAATAATAAACAAACACAATGAAATATATTTATTTCTTTAGGTTCAGAACGATTTTGGCGAAATTATTGCATACACAAATTTTCACTTGTCTTATATGGCAAGGTGAGCGTTGCTATTTAAGCCAAAATCGCAAGTTTTACCTAATCGACACGAATTATATATATATATATATATATATATATATATATTTTATTTTATTAACACATCGGCCGATTCCCACCAAGGCAGGGTGGCCCGAAAAAGAAAAACTTTCATCATCATTCACTCCATCACTGTTTTGCCAGAAGGGTGCTTTACACTACAGTTATAAAACTGCAACATTTACACCCCTCCTTCAGAGTGCCGGCACTGTACTTCCCATCTCCAGAACTCAAGTCCGGCCTGCCGGTTTCCTGAATCACTTCATAAATGTTACTTTGCTCACACTCCAACAGCACGTCAAGTATTAAAAACCATATGCCTCCATTCACTCTATCAAATACGCTCACACATGCTTGCTGGAAATCCAAGCCCCTCGCACACAAAACTTCCTTTACCCCTCCCTCCAACCTTTCCTAGGCCGACCCCTACCCCCCTTCCCTCCACTACAGATTTATACACTCTCGAAGTCACTCTGTCTCGTGCCATTCTCTCTACATGTCCAAACCACCTCAACAACCCCTCCTCAGCTCTCTGGACAATCGTTTTGGTAATCCGCACCTCCTCCTAATTTCCAAACTCGAATTCTCTGCATTATATTCACACCACACATTGACCTCAGACATGACATCTCCACTGCCTCCAGCCTTCTCCTCGTTGCAACATTCATCACCCATGCTTCACACCCATATAAGAGCGTTGGTATAACTATACTCTCATACATTCCCTCTTTACTTCCATGGACAAGGTTCTTTGTCTCCACAGACTCCGAAGTGCTCCACTCACCCTTTTCCCTCATCAATTCTATGATTCACCTCATCCTTCATAGACCCATCCGCCGACATGTCCACTCCCAAATATCTGAATACATTCACCTCCTCCATACTCTCTCCCTCCAATCTGATATCCAATTTTCGTCACCTATTCTTTTTGTTATCCTCATCACCTTACTCTTTCCTATATTCACTTTCAATTTTCTTCTTTTACACACCTACCAAATTCATCCACCAACCTCTGCAGCTTCTCTTCAGAATCTCCCAAAGCACAGTGTCATCAGCAAAAAGCAACTGTGACAACTCCCACTTTGTATTTGCTTCTTTATCTTTTAGCCCAACACCTCTTGCCAAGACCCTCGCATTCACTTCTCTTACAACCCCATCTATAAATATATTGAACAACCACGGTGACATCACACATCCTTGTCTAAGGCCCACTTTTACTGGGAAATAGTC
>WNWK01018364.1:0-40137 GCA_009830355.1 Cherax destructor
TTGGGGAAGACGGAGGACGTGCTGTCCGCCTGGTATAAGACGGGGACGTTGTCCCCGGTATGAGCAGGAGGAGGGGTTTGTCCTGCCTGGTATGGCACGGAGGAGTTTGTCCCCCGGTATGAACACGGGGGACGTCGCCCCCGGTGGGAAGCACGGAGGACGTGCTGCCGCCGGGAAGACGGAGGGGGGCTTCCCGGTATGAAGCACGGGGGACGTCCCCTGCCGGGGCACGGGGGAGTTTTGGCCGGGGCCCGGCGGGGCCCCCGTACAGGGGAGGCTGCCCCCCCCAAAAGCAGGGGAGGCGCCCCCTTTGGGGGCACGGAGGACGCTGCCCGCCGGTATGAAGCACGGAGGAGGCTGTCCCCCGGGAAAGACGGAGGAGCGTCCTCCGGATGGCAGGAGGAGCTGCCCCGGTATGAGCAGGAGGCGCTGTCCCCTGGTATAAAGCACGGAGGACGGCTGTCTGCTGGTATGGCACGGAGGACGTGCTGTCCTGCCTGGTTGGGCAGCACGGAGGACGTGCTTCCACCTGGTGGCGCACGGAGGACGCTGCTGTCCGCCTCGGATGAGCACGGAGGACGTGCGTCCTGCCTGGTATGCAGCACGGAGGACGTGCGTCCTGCCCGGTATGCAGCACGGAGGACGCTGTCCTGCCTGGTATGCAGCACGGAGGACGTGTGTCCTGCCTGGTAGCAGCGGCAGGAGTGCTGTCCTGCCTGGTATGAAGCACGGAGGACGTCTGTCCTGCCTGGTATGAAGCACGGAGGACGTGCTGTCCTGCCTGGTATGTAATAATATTGGTAGAATTACTGAAATATGTTATAAAGAAAATTGAATAATGTGACATTTTTGCGTTTTGTCTCAGGAGTTTTCGACCAGTTAAAGGATAAATGGACATAGTTGGTATATATACTGTCAAGGTGAGGTGAAAACACTATGGTGTTGAAATAGTAGTGATATAAGTAGTATTAGTAGTAGTAGTAGTAGTAGAAGATACAATAAGGTAGTACAATCAATATGCAGTGATAAAAGGTGAAAAAACAAATACTTGGGTAGTATAACAATAGGTTAGACAAATATTTCTGCTGGAGGTTGAAATATAAAAGGCCAGATTATATTTTGTTGACCTTATTGAACTCTGTGTTAATTTCAACTGTTTTTCTTCAGTAACAGGCTCTACAAACAAACATACGGCATGGGAATGGGCCCCATCAGTGCCGTCTTGCTAACTTATACATGGAACACCTAGAGGCTGAACACTTCGCCAACATCGTCCCCTCAAGCGTCACTTGGTTACGTTACGTAGACGACGTCCTCGTAATAACTCCCAAACGTTTTGATGTACGGAATTCAGGCAGGCTCAACGCAGTTGAAACCGGCGATCCAGTTTAACTAGAAGAAGAGTCCAATAACAAGATACCCTTTCTAGACGTCCTCATCCACAAAGTAGATAACAACCTAAGATTTCAAGTTTACCGGAACCTACAAATAAAAATGACCTCACAATTTCTATTCCAGTCAAGATACTAAGACCAAAAGAGGTTATCATCGGATTCTTCCTAAGAGCTTACCGAATTTGTAGTCCTGAGTTTTTTGACGAGGAATGTACATACATTCACCAAACCTTCACTGATTTACATTTTCCTTCCTTTTCATCAAAGATTGCAAGAAAAGAGCTCTTCAGATCATAATTCTCCACGTCAATTCCACTCCAAACAAAGTTATAATTTTTAACAGCCAGGTTGCATCCAACATTTCTAAAGTATTTGCACAAGCTAACACTAGAGTCGCCATCGCTTCCAGTACTTCTATTAAGGATCTAACCAAGACTAGATCCAAGCACCATGAACCAGTCAACGCAGGGGTCACCTATACCCTGTGGAGGCTGCGACAGAATTTATGTAGGAGAAACAGCAAGAAACCTCGAGACACGCATCAATGAACACATGAATGCTGCAGAAACGATAACCTGAACAACGCCTGCGTACAACACCGAAATTCCAAAAATCATCTCATGAAATTCAAAGACGCCCGACTAGTAATCAAAGAAACTAATTTCCGTAGTCAAAATGCCTTGAATCAGCACTTATCTCTGTTTCTAACACAATTAAACAAAACAAAGGCAGCTTCACCATCTCTGAAGTCTTAGCAAGAATCCTCCTGAAAACAGTAAACCCTACCATCACATAGTCTCTCCTGTTAGTTTAGCATCTAGATGTGGAACACTTACTGGCCTTTTATATTTCAACCTCAGCAGAAAATTTGTCTAACCTCATTGTTATACTACCCAAGTATTTGTTTTATCACCTTTTACCACGTGCATATTGATTGTACTCCCTTTATTGTATTACTTCTACTACTACTACTACTACTACTAATACTACTTATATCACTACTATTTCTAACACCACTAGTGTTTTCACCTCACCTTGACAGTATATATACCAACTATGTCCATTTATCGCTTGTAACGGCTTGAGAAAGCTCCTGGAGAGCGAAACGTTGCCACAAAAAAATGTCACATTAGTTGCAATTGGGCCTTTACTGCCTGGTATGAAGCACGGAGGACGTGCTGTCCTGCCTGGTATGCAGCACGGAGGACGTGCTGTCCTGCCTGGTATGAAGCACGGAGGACGTGCTGTCCTGCCTGGTATGCAGCACGGAGGACGTGCTGTCTGCCTGGTATGCAGCACGGAGGACTGCTGTCCTGCCTGGTATGCAGCACGGAGGACGTGCTGTCCTGCCTGGTATGAGAGCACGGAGGACGTGCTGTCCTGCCTGGTATGAAGCACGGAGGACGTGCGTCCTGCCCGGTATGAAGCACGGAGGACGTGCTGTCCTGCCTGGTATGCAGCACGGAGGACGTGCTGTCCGGCCTGGTATGAAGCACGGAGGACGCTGTCCTGCCTGGTATGCAGCACGGAGGACGGGTGTCCTGCCGGTATGCAGCACGGAGGACGTGCTGTCCTGCCTGGTATGAAGCACGGAGGACGTGCTGTCCTGCCTGGTATGCAGCACGGAGGACGTCTGTCCTGCCTGGTATGAAGCACGGAGGACGTGCTGTCCTGCCTGGTATGCAGCACGGAGGACGTGCTGTCTGCCTGTTATGCAGCACGGAGGACGTGCTGTCCTGCCTGGTATGCAGCACGGAGGACGGGTGTCCTGCCTGGTATGCAGCACGGAGGACGTGCTGTCCTGCCCTGGTATGCAGCACGGAGGATGTGCTGTCCTGCCTGGTATGCAGCACGGAGGACGTGCTGTCCTGCCTGGTATGCAGCACGGAGGACGTGCTGTCCTGCCTGGTATGCAGCACGGAGGACGTGCTGCTGAGACAATCTTGTGTCCAGCAATATTCTCTATTTGGCTACATTTCAGTAATACCATTATTCGTCTGTCTTCATTTACAGTGACTTGTGTGATGCAACGATCGTAAATTAGGACCACGAATGGTTTAATAACTGGAACGCCCTCTTAACAGTGGCAGGGAATGTGAACTGTCTAGTGCAGTTAGTGTAAATGTTACCTGTGGGCATAATTTCCAGGCTTCCCAGGGGTTTTAATTTGCCCTTACCCTTATAAGAACATAAGAACATAAGAAAGAAGGAACACTGCAGCAGGCCTACTGGCCCATGAGGCAGGTCCAAGTCTCCCTGCCGGCTTAAGCCAATGCCCTGACTCAGCCAGGTCAGGTTACATTCACTTAAGGAAGGAGCACGGCATCTGACCTAGTAGCACAAGCTAGTCAGGTACAAATCACACCCACCCGCACCCACTCATATATTTATCTAGCCTATTTTTAAAACTACACAACGTTTTAGCCTCTATAACTGTACTCGGGAGTTTGTTCCACTCATCGACAACTCTATTACCAAACCAATGCTTTCCTATATCCCTTCTGAATCTGAATTTATCCAACTTAAAGCCATTGCTTCGAGTCCTGTCAATAAAAGATATTTTTAGCACGCTATTTACATCCCCTTTATTTATTCCTGTTTTCCATTTATATACCTCAATCATATCCCCCCTAATTCTACGCCTTTCTAGAGAGTGCAGATTCAGGGCCCTCAGTCTATCCTCATAGGGAAGATTTCTGATACATGGAATCAACTTAGTCATCCTCCTTTGTACGTTTTCCAGAGCATTTATATCCATTCTGTAATACGGTGACCAAAACTGTGCAGCATAATCTAGATGAGGCCTAACCAAGGATATATAGAGTTGAAGAACAACCTGAGGACTCCTATTATTTATGCTTCTTGATATGAAGCCAAGGATTCTGTTTGCTTTATTGCGAACACTTATGCACTGCTGTCTTGGTTTTAGATTACTGCTAACCAGAACTCCTAAATCCTTTTCGCAATCAGTAGTATTAAGATCTACATTATTTAGTTTATATGTGGCATGGTTATTGTCCTGTCCAATATTTAGAACTTTGCATTTATCTATATTAAACTGCATCTGCCACTTCTCCGACCACTGCATCAGTCTATTCAAATCTTCCTGGAGTGCTCTAATGTCCTCATTTGAATGAATTGGACGGCCTAATTTGGTGTCATCGGCAAACTTGCTTATGTCGCTATTTATTCCCTCATCTATGTCGTTTATGTAGATTGTGAACAACAAGGGGCCCAATACTGACCCCTGTGGAACACCACTTGTGACGCTTCCCACTCTGATTTCTCCCTATTTATGCAAACTCTCTGCTGCCTATTTGTCAACCATGCCTCTATCCAGGAAAAATTTCTCCTCCTATTCCGTGTGCCTTAATTTTCCTCAATAGTCTCTGATGTGGGGCTCTATCAAAAGCCTTACTGAAGTCCATATACACAATATCATATTCATTACCATGATCTACCTCCTCAAATACCTTAGTGAAAAAGTTATTAAATTTGTAAGGCAGGAACGCCCTTTTTTAAAACCGTGCTGAGATTCGTTGATTAATTTATGTTTTTCAAGATGGCTGCGAATTGCCTCGGCAATTATTGATTCCATAAATTTTCCCACTATTGAGGTTAGGCTTATTGGTCTATAGTTCGAAGCTAAGGACCTGTCTCCTGCTTTGAAAATAGGTATTACATTTGCAATTTTCCACTTATCTGGCACCATGCCAGTTTGCAGTGATATGTTGAAAAGATTAGCCATAGGTTTGCTAAGCTCCTCTTTACATTCCTTTAGAACCCTTGCATACAGTTCATCAGGGCCTGGGGATTTGTTAGGTTTTAATTTATCTATTTGTCTAAGGAACCCCTGTGGTTTAGCGCTTCTATTTGATTATAATAATAATATTTGTCTAAGGACCATGTCACTTGTGACCCTGATCGTGCATAGTTTACTATCGTCCTGGTCTACATAATTTATTATTTCTGAATATCGCTATTATCTTCCTGTGTAAAACTGAGAGGAAGTAAGTGTTAAAAATTCTACACATTTCCTTATCACTGACAGTGAGCTGACCTGAGTAACTTTTGAGTGGGCCTATCTTGTCCCTAATCTTACTTCTGTATACCTGAAAAAATCCTTTTGGGTTAGTTTTCGATTCTCTTGCAACTTTAACCTCATAGTCTCTTTTTGCTTTTCTTATTCCCTTTTATTTCTCTTTAACTGAATATATTGATTACTTAATTGCCCCTCTCCTCTTTTGATTCGCCTATATATGCCTCTCTTTTGACCAATGAGATGTTTTAATCTATTGTTCATCCATTTAGGATCATTTTTGTTTGATCTGGAGAGAAGTTTCCTTTAATGACCTGAATTGTACCTACGTGTCTTTATCCATCTCTTATTGGTAGCACCCTACTATTTACATGCTGGCTGCACGTAGTCCAACGTACGAACCACAGCCCGGCTGATCTGGCACTGACTTTAGGTATCTGTCCAGCTCCCTCGTGAAGACAACCAGAGGCCTACTGGTAATGCCCCGGACACTTATTGTGTTTTCTCTTAGTGTACTAGTGGCGCCCCTACTTTTCACTGGGGGTACGTTGCACCGTCTGCCAAGTCTATTGTTTTCGTATGGCGTGATTTCTGTGTGCATATTAGGGACCAGTCCCTCCAGAATCTTCCAGGTGTAGATAATGATATATCTATCTCGCCTGCGCTCCAGTGAATATAAGTCTAGTGCTTCCAGGCGTTCCCAGTAGTTAAGGTATTTGATGGAACTTATACGTGCAGTAAAGGTTCTCTGTACATTCTCTAGATCTGCAATTTCCCCTGCCTTGAATGGGGATGTTAATGTGCAGCAGTATTCTAGCCTAGAGAGAACAAGTGATTTAAAAAAGATCATTGGCTTAGCATCCCTTGTCTTGAATGTTCTCATTATCCAGCCTATCAGTTTCCTCGCAGATGTGATAGTGGCATTGTTGTGGTCCTTGAAGGTGAGGTCTTCGAACATTACCACACCCAGGTCCTTCACATTACTCTTCCGCTCTATTGTGTGATTAGAGTTTGTAATATACTCAGTCCTCGCTATTATTTCCTCCAGTTTTCCATAACGGAGTAGTTGGAATTTGTCTTCATTAATCATATTGTTCTCTGTTGCCCATTGGAAAACTTGGTTTATATCTTCTTGGAGATTTGCCGTGTCCTCAATGGATGACTCATGCAGATCCTAGTATCATCTGCAAAGGATGATACAGTGCTATGGTTTACATCCCTGGCTATGTCTAATATGAGAATAAGGAACCGGATAGGTGCGAGTACTGTGCCTTGTGGGAGAGCTCTTCACTATGGCAGCATCCGATTTAACTCTGTTTACCACTACTCTTTGTTCGATTGGTTAGAAAGTTGAAGATCCATCTGCCTACTTTGTCATTTATCCCTTTAGCATGCATTTTGTGTTATTACACCATGATCGTACTTGTCAAAGGCTTTTGCAAAATCTGTGTATACTACATCTGCATTCTGTTTTCCAGTGCATCTAAAACCATATCATAGTGGTCTAGCAGTTGCGAGAGGCAGGAGCGACCTGCTCTGACACCATGCTGCCCTGGGTTGTGCAATATTTGGAAGTCCAGGTGGTTTGGTATCCTGCTTCTTAGAACCCTTTCAAAGATTTTTATGATATGGACGTTAAAGTTATTGGTCTATAGTTCTTAGCTACTGCTTTGCTGCCACCTTTGTGGAGTGGGGCCATATCCGTTGTTTTCACTGATTGTGTAATCTCACCTGTGTCTATGCTCCTTCTCCATAGCATACTTAGGGCCCGTGAGAGGGGTTTCTTGCAGTTCTTAATGAAAACATAGTTCCACGAGTCTGGGCCTGAGGCTGAGTGCATGGGCTTGTCGTCGATGGCTTTCTCAAAGTCTAGAGTTAGGGTTATGTCAGAAATTTGGCATAGGTAGTATGGGTGAGCCATCTCAGCAGGTTCGGTCTGGCTGCCAGATAGGTAGTGTGGGTGAGCTATCTCAGCAGGTTAGGTCTGGCTGCCAGATAGGTAGTATGGGTGAGCCATCTCAGCAGGTTCGGTCTGGCTGGTAGCTAGGTAGTATGGGTGAGCCATCTCAGCAGGTTCGGTCTGGCTGGTAGCTAGGTAGTATGGGTGAGCCATCTCAGCAGGTTCGGTCTGGCTGATAGCTAGGTAGTGTGGGTGAGCCATCTCAGCAGGTTCGGTCTGGCTGGTAGCTAGGTAGTATGGGTGAGCCATCTCAGCAGGTTCGGTCTGGCTGGTAGCTAGGTAGTGTGGGTGAGCCATCTCAGCAGGTTCGGTCTGGCTGGTAGCTAGGTAGTATGGGTGAGCCATCTCAGCAGGTTCGGTCTGGCTGGTAGCTAGGTAGTGTGGGTGAGCCATCTCAGCAGGTTCGGTCTGGCTGGTAGCTAGGTAGTATGGGTGAGCCATCTCAGCAGGTTAGGTCTGGCTGGTAGCTAGGTAGTATGGGTGAGCCATCTCAGCAGGTTCGGTCTGGCTGGTAGCTAGGTAGTATGGGTGAGCCATCTCAGCAGGTTCGGTCTGGCTGGTAGCTAGGTAGTATGGGTGAGCCATCTCAGCAGGTTCGGTCTGGCTGGTAGCTAGGTAACATACTTGCCACCTGCTGTTTCACCATACATAAAAGAGCACTGCAGTTAAGCTTACTAAATATACGAGGCAAGTCAAACTCTAACCATTTTTACTCGTGTAAATAAGACACACATGCAGTACTGTACTAGGATATTTATTGACAAGTTTCGCTCAGGGAAGAGAATGTCTTAATAAATAACCTGGTACTATATATGAGTCTTATTTACATACGTGATAGTACGTGACACCATCTCTAACATTTATGCCACTCTTAGAAAATACCACTATGGTTAATGAGGCAGTAAAGCAGCACTCGACCCACAACCCATGAAGGTATTGTGTTGGCAGTAAAGCAGCACTCGACCCACAACCCATGAAGGAAGTATTGTGTTGGCAGTAAAGCAGCACTCGACCCACAACCCATGAAGGAAGTATTGTGTTGGCAGTAAAGCAGCACTCGACCCACAACCCATGAAGGAAGTATTGTGTTGGCAGTAAAGCAGCACTCGACCCACAACCCATGAAGGAAGTATTGTGTTGGCAGTAAAGCAGCACTCGACCCACAACCCATGAAGGTATTGTGTTGGCAGTAAAGCAGCACTCGACCCACAACCCATGAAGGAAGTATTGTGTTGGCAGTAAAGCAGCACTCGACCCACAACCCATGAAGGAAGTATTGTGTTGGCAGTAAAGCAGCACTCGACCCACAACCCATGAAGGTATTGTGTTGGCAGTAAAGCAGCACTCGACCCACAACCCATGAAGGAAGTATTGTGTTGGCAGTAAAGCAGCACTCGACCCACAACCCATGAAGGTATTGTGTTGGCAGTAAAGCAGCACTCGACCCACAACCCATGAAGGAAGTATTGTGTTGGCAGTAAGCAGCACTCGACCCACAACCCATGAAGGTATTGTGTTGGCAGTAAAGCAGCACTCGACCCACAACCCATGAAGGAAGTATTGTGTTGGCAGTAAAGCAGCACTCGACCCACAACCCATGAAGGTATTGTGTTGGCAGTAAAGCAGCACTCGACCCACAACCCATGAAGGTATTGTGTTGGCAGTAAAGCAGCACTCGACCCACAACCCATGAAGGAAGTATTGTGTTGGCAGTAAAGCAGCACTCGACCCACAACCCATGAAGGAAGTATTGTGTTGGCAGTAAAGCAGCACTCGACCCACAACCCGTGAAGGAAGTATTGTGTTGGCAGTAAAGCAGCACTCGACCCACAACCCATGAAGGAAGTATTGTGTTGGCAGTAAAGCAGCACTCGACCCACAACCCATGAAGGAAGTATTGTGTTGGCAGTAAAGCAGCACTCGACCCACAACCCATGAAGGAAGTATTGTGTTGGCAGTAAAGCAGCACTCGACCCACAACCCATGAAGGAAGTATTGTGTTGGCAGTAAAGCAGCACTCGACCCACAACCCATGAAGGAAGTATTGTGTTGGCAGTAAAGCAGCACTCGACCCACAACCCGTGAAGGTATTGTGTTGGCAGTAAAGCAGCACTCGACCCACAACCCATGAAGGAAGTATTGTGTTGGCAGTAAAGCAGCACTCGACCCACAACCTCCATTCTTAACCTTTGAATCACCTCTTTCAATGTTCTCAAGGGTAACTTGGTCTGAATATTAAGCGACCACCTTATTAAACGTAGTCTTGGCAATGAGAAATTTATTATAATCAAATAAAGCGCCAAACCGAATGAGAAATAAAACGCATATGCAATGTAAGGTTATTTTATTGAGGAAACTTTTCACCACAAATGACTCGGTAGGCGGTGTAACATACCCCTAATGAAAAGTAGGGGCGCCATGAGTACGCTAAGAGACAACACAATAAGTGTCAGGAGCCCAAGACTGTTCAATTGCCCAGCATACATAAGGAAGATTACCAATAGACCCTGTCTTCAAGAAGGAACTGGACAGGCACCTAAAGTTAGTATCTGACCAGTCGGGCTGTGGTTCGTACGTCGGTTTACGTGGGGCCAGTAGTAACGGCCTGGTTGATCAGGCCCTGACCCGTCACGATGCCTGGTCATGGACAGGGCCGCGGGGTCGTCAACCTCCAGGTATAGTCCTGGAGACCACCTGCTGCGGTGCTTTACCATTCTTTCGCTATGTGAAATTGTTCTTGCGGATGACAATTTAAACAAAAGCTTATAAGCACACAACACAAATGTCAATAAAACAGTATAATATAAACACACATTCAGTTCTATCACTGAAGAGGTAAATAAACATTCAAAGCCCTTGTCAATAAGTATATGTACATGCATTCAGCAGTCGTGTCAATTAAAGGGAATATACAGTCAGCGAGCGCTCTTGTCAATGTGTATACACGTTCACTGATCGTCAATGAAAGTGTGAATTTACGCACTGACCACCTTTGTCAGTAAATGGGAAATACAATATACATATTCAATACCTTGCCATTATAATATATATATATATATATTTTATATATATATATATATATATATATATATATATATATATATATATATATATAGTGTGTGTGTGCAAGACAACCACTATGAAAAAATAGAGGAATTCCAAGCGATTTCGTGACTACTCTCATTTATATATATATATATATATATATATATATGTCGTGCCGATTAGGTAAAACTTGCGATTTTGGCTTAAATAGCAACGCTCACCTTGCCATATAAGACAAGTGAAAATTTGTGTATGCAATAATTTCGCAAAAATCATTCAGAACATAACGAAAAAAATATATTTCATTGTGTTTGTTTATTATTAAATTAATGTTAACGTATCTAAAATATATTTAGTTGGGTTAGGCTAAATTAAATTGCGCTTGTTGTAATAAGGTTAGGTAGGTTTTCAAAGTTTCTCTTGGTACAAAATTATAAATTCTTACATTAACATAAATGAAAAAAATATATCTTTAAACGTATAAGAGAAAATTTTAGAAAGGACTTAATTTTAGATGAGTTCTTGCTAATTGACCAGTTTTACCTAATCGGCACGACATATATATATATATATATATATATACATACATACATACATACATACAAAGAATGGACGGGGAGATCGAATAGCGGCCCATAAACTGACAGACCGACGCACTGCCGCAACACTTTTGAACTTTCAAGCAAGGATAAGCTGCAACACATCCTCATTGTACACAGTTTGTATTCTAACTCTTTCTTGCGTCAATTCCTGAAAGTTCCCTACACTAATAAACATGTTTCTTTATTGGTTAAGGTAATTTACATAAATCTAGAAAAACGCAAATTCAATAACAGCAAATAACGCAACCGTGACACGTCTGGCAGTGCAGTATACAGGCAAGCCCAGGCAACATTGTAATCTGGATGCATGTCACTCGTGGTGCGAGGACGACAAACAAAAAATTATATACATGAAAATATTATTCCTCAATTAAAAAACAATCAAAATGGCAAGCATTAACACACTTTAAAATTTCCCAAATGTCATAACCAGTAACTCCGTATTAAGAAAATTTCTGGAGGGCCCGGCAAGTGCCCTTTGATATACATTTACCTTTGAAGAGTTTCGAGAGTTTATCTACTCTCTGAGCCCGGCCATGGGCCAGGCTTCTGGTGCTTGCCTGGTCAATCAGGCTGTTGCTGCTGGAGACCCGCTGCCCCACCTGGCAGAACTCTCACCCAAACACAAATGATCAAAGACATTTTTTTTATCAAAATGAACTAGACTACAAAACTTTTTTCCGTAGACATTTCTGACGTAAGAGTTGTTTTAATCTACAATATTTAAGTCACTTTATACCACACTAACTGGTATTAACTTTCCCAGACAATACCAAGGAAAGTATACCTCCCTGTACCACAAGTGAACCTAACTTTTATTTAACCAAGACAGGACTCATAGTAATGGATTCAGGTCGGACAATTTTAGACTTAGAAACGATATTGGTAAGTACTGGTTTGCCAATAAAGTTGTAGAGGAACAAACTTCCAGGTAGTGTCATTAGGGCGAAAACTTTGGGTGGCTTCAAACATATATTGGACGAGTATACGAGTGTGGTTGAGTTGGACGTGCTTAACCTAACATGGGCCAGTACTGAAGTGTTCCTGCATTCTTAAGTTTCTGAAAACCACAAAAAATAATTATGTGGTATAAAGACAAGTGTGACACATTTGCCATAAGCAGCGTCATCTTTGTCGCGGTGGCAGCGTCATCTTTGTCGCGGTGGCAATCACTGGCGTCACAGATACACGCTCACTTTCTTAACAATGTGCAGAATACTTACACCGCCGCTTCTGGCGTCCACACGTGACTTCTCTCACTAAACGTAACCATCACCTCTACCTCCCCACCATTACCTCCCCACCATTACCGCCCCAGTACTCATACTTTCCCCATCAACAAATACACCCATCACGTAAGGAATTAAATTTTAGGCCAAAAAATATTGATTAAAAGCTACAAGGACAAACAAGAGCTCGAACGAGTCAAGCCAAACATCAATAACGAGACACGTCAACAATTGTTATAATCAAATCAAGCGCTAAACCGGTAAGGGTCATACTTAGCTGTATCAACAAGACAAAAAAGATATTTACACAACACATTAAAGAAGTGCAAGTCTTCGGGGTAAGAAGTATCGATAAGCAAACAACAAGGTCAGGCAGCAAGATACATTACAAAATAAAAATAATGCATAAAAAAACTATGTACAATCCTGAGATACATGGTAGCCGCCCAACGTTGAAAATGGTAAAAAAAAATATATACAGACAGGTCGATGATCAAGACATGTGCAACAGTTGGGTATCTTTACTGTTGAAACGTTTCGCCCACACAGTAGACTTCTTCACTCAAATACAGAGACAGCAGGTGTTATGTTACCTTTGCTATACCTTTGAAGAGTTTCGAGAGTTTATCTACTCTCTGAGCCCGGCCATGGGCCAGGCTTGTCTGGTGCTTGCCTGGTCAACCAGGCTGTTGCTGCTGGAGGCCCGCCGACCCACATATCCATCACAGCCTGGTTGATCTGGCACCTGATGAAGATACTTGTCCAGTTTCCTCTTGAAGGCTTCTACACTGGTTCCAGCGATGTTTCGGATATCTTCTGGTAAGATGTTGAATAGTCTGGGACCCCGGATGTTAATACAGTGCCCCGTATTGTCCCCACCGCACCCCTGCTCCTCACTGGGTTTATTTTACACTTTCTCCCATATCTCTCACTCCAGTATGTTGTTATGGCAGTGTGCAGATTTGGGACCAGGCCCTCAAGTACTTTCCAGGTATATATTATCATGTATCTCTCTCTCTCCTCCGCTCCAATGAGTACATGTTCAAGACTTGAAGGCGTTCCCAATAATTTAGATGTTTCAATGGCTCAATGTGAGCCGTAAACGATCTCTGGATTTGTTCCAGCTCTGCTATTTCTCCTGCCCTGAACGGGGCCGTCAGCACTGAGCAGTATTCTAAGTGAGGGAGCACTAGCGATTTGAATAGTGTCACCATCGGCATTATTTCCCTTGTTTTGAAAGTTCTCAATACCCACCCCGTCATCTTCCTGGCTGTTGAGATCTTTGTCTTGTTATGATCTTTAAAAGACAGATCAGCAGACATAATTAAGTGTAGTAGTGAAATGAAGATGTAATTAGTCCATCATCCTTGGAGAAGTAGTATCTGAGGTAGTCAGTCCCTCAGACTAGAGAAGAGTTGAGTCAACTTTTCTCCAGGTTGATGGACTGATTACATCTTCATTTCACTACTACACTGCTGCCTCTGTATTTGACTGAAGAAGCCTACTGTGTAGGCAAAACGTTTCAACAGTAAAGATACCTAACTGTTGCACATGCGTCTTAATCAAGAACACCACTCTAGAGAAGACAAAAAACCACCCAGACGTTCTTCAATACAGCAACATGCAAGTCAAGAGGCACTGAGACTCCCTGAGCAATATGTAGGTCACGACAGCCTTTCTAAGTTCCCTCAAACATGAGGAACCTTGTTCTACAAAACCATGTGTGACACACCACGCCATTCTCCTACCAAGTGATAAACGTAAGGATTTGAACGGTGATTCCGCCCCCCCCCTCGTTGTCAGACGTACTGCTGGCGTTTATTGAATTCATTTGTAGTTAAACATACATTTTATAGATTTATGTAACCTAGCACAACCTAACCCTAGGTATTATATGCTAAAATAAGGGATGACTACCAGGCTACAACCAACACATCGACACACGTGGCGAAACGTTTCCTCTAATAAATATCTTGAACTTTACACAAGTGTCTGTTTCCACAACAATGATGACTGCTCTCACGAATTCGTAATAACGCGATTGCAAATCACAGAACGGGCGGGGCTTCAACCCATGACAGGAGTTTTATAACTCACAGGCCTGAGAGTTTTATGACTGACTTGTCTCGGGTTCAAGCCCCACTCGTTCACTGAAATGATAACACAAATTAACCAAAATGTACCCATCCAGAGCATAACTGAAATAAAGCAAATGAAGTTGTTCATGCACGAAATTTATTAAAATAGTATATTATGTCCATTATCGATAATATATTTATAATAGGAAAAGATGTTAATGAATTCAGTTAGCACGAGTCGTTCAGTTACACAGCACCTTACTTTTGATATACCTTTGAAGAGTTTCGAGAGTATCTACTCTCTGAGCCCGGCCATGGGCCAGGCTCGTCTGGTGCTTGCCTGATCAACCAGGCTGTTGCTGCTGGAGGCCCGCTGACCCACATATCCATCACAGCCTGGTTGATCTGCCACCCGATGAAGATACTTTTCCAGTTTCCTCTTGAAGGCTTCTACACTGGTTCCAGCGATGTTTCGGATATCTTCTGGTAAGATGTTGAATAGTCTGGGACCCCGGATGTTAATACAGTGCTCCCGTATTGTCCCCACCGCACCCCTGCTCCTCACTGGGTTTATTTTACACTTCCTTCCATATCTCTCACTCCAGTATGTTGTTATGGCAGTGTGCAGATTTGGGACCAGGCCCTCAAGTACTTTCCATGTATATATTATCATGTATCTCTCTCTCCTCCGCTCCAATGAGTACATGTTCAAGACTTGAAGGCGTTCCCAATAATTTAGATGTTTCAATGGCTCAATATGAGCCGTAAACGATCTCTGAGCACGAGTCATTCAGTTACACAGCACGAGTCATTCAGTTATACAGCACGAGTCATTCAGTTATACAGCACGAGTCATTCAGTTATACAGCACGAGTCATTCAGTTTTACAGCACGAGTCATTCAGTTACACAGCACGAGTCATTCAGTTATACAGCACGAGTCATTCAGTTATACAGCACGAGTCATTCAGTTATACAGCACGAGTCATTCAGTTATACAGCACGAGTCATTCAGTTATACAGCACGAGTCATTCAGTTACACAGCACGAGTCATTCAGTTACACAGCACGAGTCATTCAGTTACACAGCACGAGTCATTCAGTTACACAGCACGAGTCATTCAGGCACCAGGTGTCAGTTAGCACGAGTCATTCAGGCACCAGTTAGCACGAGTCATTCAGGCACCAGTTAGCACGAGTCATTCAGGCACCAGGTGTCAGTTAGCACGAGTCATTCAGGCACCAGTTAGCACGAGTCATTCAGGCACCAGGTGTCAGTTAGCACGAGTCATTCAATAAGTGGAGATGGAGCTTCACTAGTCCCAGTGCCGAATAACCAAACCATCTGAACACCACTATTGCACATCAATAACAAACCTCAAAACAAAAATCTAAACCTCTGGTCACCATTAATATTATGTCGACACCAGAAAACCGCTAACAAACCGCAATCAAGAGCTCTCTCACATAAATCACCATTTTATCATACTGTTTCACGCAGCTCAGTTCTCACAGAATTATTATTATAATCAAAAAGAAGTTCTAAACCTATAAGGGTCATACAACGCAGCTGGTTCCTGCGCAAGACTCGCCTACTGACTAAAGCACACTAACCTCCCCCCCCCTCGTCCCCGTCCCTCAGTTTACCCAATGTTTCAGTCATCCTAGTTAGTACCTTAGTGTCCCTCACCCCCCACTTTGGTCCACTGTTTCTAGTACCTGATGTGTCCCTCACCCCCCACTTTGGTCCACTGTTTCCAGTACCTGATGTGTCCCTCACCCCCCACTTTGGTCCATTGTTTCTAGTACCTGATGTGTCCCTCACCCCCCACTTTGGTCCACTGTTTCCAGTACCTGATGTGTCCCTCACCCCCACTTTGGTCCACTGTTTCCAGTACCTGATGTGCCCCTCACCCCCACTTTGGTCCACTGTTTCCAGTACCTGATGTGCCCCTCACCCCCCACTTTGGTCCACTGTTTCCAGTACCTGATGTGCCCCTCACCCCCCAAAGTTTGTTTCTAGTGCTTTAATGTCCTCTATACTCGAGGGCCTAATTCTAAGCCTACACACCTGGAGGGTGTTCCGGAGGTGAACGCCCCGGCGGCCCGGTCCATGACCAGGCCTCCATGTGGATCAGGGCCTGATCAATCAGGTTGTTACTGCTGGCCTCACGCAAACCGACGTACGAACCACAGACTAGCTGGTCAAGTACTAAGTTTTGGTGTTTGTCTAGTGCCTTCAGGGGAAAGGGTCTACTGGTAATCCCCCTTATGTATGTTGGGAGGCAGTTGAACAGTAAAAGTGATGCAGTGAAAGTCAGGGAACCATGCAATGAAACTCCGAAGAATATCAACAACCGTGGTCGACTATTTAACCTTTCAGTCGATATCAGAAATATTAACTAAAACTATACAAGTTTTCAAGAGGAAACTGGATCACAACATCCGCGGAGTGCCTCATCAACCAATGTGGGTCTGAGGGCCGCTGCACTAACAGGTGGATAACAGGGCTCGTCTACCCGGAAGCTGGGCCTCAGGTCAGCTTTCCACGAAGAACAACCCTCGAAACTGGTTACAGCACGAGTGTGGGGGAAGGAAGGGGTATGGCGATCATCGCCCCCGCGGCTCGGTCTCCGAATTTACATCGTAAATTGAAAAGGAAACACTACCGGAATAAGAACTTCAGAAAGACGAGGAGGGGCCGGGCCGGGCCGGGCCGCTATAGTAAAACTCCAGAAACAGGTCACAAGAAAAAAAAGGTACAAGTTGGTAAGATTTGCATATCATCATACTTGTTTCTGGAGACAAAAATCCAGCAAGTCTTGCATGTAAAAAATTTAAGAGGCTTCCCTTGAATTCACTTGATAAGATGCTAGTACTTCCCAATTATCTTTCTTGGTAAAGTGTTTATACAGTCTTGGTACAGAATGCGCATGTGCTTCATTTAGAGTGCAATTAAAGTTTTTATAATGCTGCTGAAGAGAACTGGGCTGGCTGACGGTGGGCCGGTTCTGTAAAGTGAAGCGGCCACCTGTGGAGAGTAGTTCCCAGTATGAGCAGGTGCTGACGCCACCATCCGTTCCCCCACACCAGCTGCTGGTGCAGGTGTGAGGGGGACACCCTGCTGCTACTGCTGATGGTATGCCACCCACGCCCACCCTCCACTACACGATCAATACGTCTACGCCTCCACCACCCATACGCCACCCCTCTAACTTGAACCTCACTGCACATGCAATACTGTGACTTCCTCTTAGCTATCAAGAGATAAAAAAAAAACTCATTCACTTCCTTTGCTCACTAGCAATCCATATTAATATACGTACTTGGCCAACAACGTGCCCAGAGCTTACACAACCGTGGCAACACCTGCACTGCACCCCACACCATTATATACTCTGCAGCATGGCTTCTTAGCTGAGAAAACGGTATGTGGTGGCAATGGCCTCCCAGGAGAGCGCACACGAGCAGAACCCCATCCATACTACTGTAGTGGGTACCCGCTCAATATTCTCACATAATTCACAATTATTATTATTATTATAATCAAATAGAAGCGCTAAACCACATGGGTTATACAGCGGCACATAATTCACAAGCCACATCTGCTTAACATATTTTCACCACTGAATCCGTTCACTCCTACCCAAGTACATAGATCTTTCAAAACTTCTGGATACACCTGTAGTGTGCGTCTCTTATTACACTGTGAGAAAGCTGTTTCCCTGTGACATTAATGGACTGAAAATGACTATGAAAGACTGGAAACTTTTCACGTTTCCTTTCTACCAGTGTCTTATCAAGTTGAGGGGTTTTACCTTTTCCTCAGAGTGGATTGCATGAGGTAATTAAATCTGCCAACCTAATCTGGAATACTGTGTATGACAGAGGGTACATAACGGATCACACTTTGAAAGACAAAGTACAAAGAGAAAGAAACGAGAAAGGTGTGCGACTCTGCACCGCATTTGTGGAGGACTAATATTAAACAAGCGGAAATATGGCATCATCGCACCACGCTGCAGCTGGAGGGGATTCCCACACTCATGACGTCATAAAAACAGCTGATGCACGCCACGTGAAGAATGGGGGAGGGATGGGAGGTGTGTGGGGGAGGAAGTGAGAAGGGGATGTGGGAGTTGTACGGGAGAAGGGGGTGGAGGAAGGGGGGAACGGGAATCAGTGACGGGAAAACTGGGTTGTATTAGTCGCGAGAACATCAGAGAATTACTTGCTACAGAAATGTACTTTTCCTTTCTTAACCTTCATTCTTGTCAAAATCAAAAATCATGATGTACCTGGCACACACACCCTCGCAGCCACCTGGCACACACACCCTCGCAGCCACCTCAACATTATTAAAAAGGCAGTTGGAAAGTGGAGTCATTGTTGGTTATGTGTTGTCCCTACATAGTAACATTAACCAATAATAGCAACGCTATCCAAACACCAAGATATGATTTATTGTATAATAAAATCCCTTGATGCCAGTGAAGGCCTTCTGCTCTAAGGAATTGCAGCTACCCTCTCCTTCCTTGCATCAAACCTGATTACCTTGAGTTCCTAAGGCGTTGTATGACTCCTATGGCTTCTGTTTCTCCATGAATATAATGTACAATGAAGTAAAGAAGCGTTAGTCTTCAAGTTAAAAAAAGTGCAAATGCTTCTACAATATTTTTTTTATTAAATAAATGACTGGTGTAGGTAGAGAGTTGCGGTAACCAAGGATAAGCTAAGAGCCATACTCGCTGCTTGAGCACCTCTGTTGCTTTAACACTAGGGCGGCCATCTTAGTAACACAGACAAGTCATTGCAAATCGCCAGGCAGCCAGGGTGTCGACACCTACAATGTTTTCATACTCTTGCCAAGAATTACTAAAGCACACTTCTACATCCCTTTCTGACCTCCCGCCTTAAGGGACAAGCTTTCCATAAAAGGATTATTAATACAAGTTTTTCCTTTAATTTATTTTCCTACTGTATTACAATAATGGTAATCAATACTGACAAGATGAAAAAATTAGACATGTGCAACAAATAGGTAACTACATTTGAAGGAGTTTCACTAACCAGTGTGATGATATATGACGACAGTAATCAGTCCCTCAGCCTGGAGGCCAGTGTTTAATACCAAATACTGTTTAATACTGAACACTGGCTTCCCGAAGGAGAGACCGATTACCTCATCATCTACAGTCTTCACATATCCTTGTATTGAATCGATAATCACTGGTCAGAGAAACTTCTTAAAAAAAAAAAAAAAAAAAAAAAAGATACCCAGATGTTGCCCATAAAATTCCTCGCCAAAGATAAGAGACTAAGATTTGGGCCTTTCTCAGAAATAAACACACAAGCATTGTAAGACCCCAAGGAAAAACATTATCATTAGTCTAATTTCCTATTATTGAAAGTTCTCTTGCACTGGACATTTTAGATTTTATTTATATTTTCAATTTTTACTCATTTACCTTATTCGCTATCATTCTATGTCTCTGTGGTACAGGTTCCAAGCTATCATCCATCTTCGATTTTTAGTGCATTAATGACCATTGTGCAATATGTTAATCAAAACTGAGTCGTAAAATGTAAACGAGGCTTTATGAATTACACAAGTATGTAGTATAACCTTGAGACATCTGCTTCTTATATCTTGATATAAAGCTAATGTGATAGCTTAAAAACTTAACCAATGTTGCAAGACTTCTGCTCATAGTCAAAACTAGAATTATTATAATCAAAACTAAGCGCTAAACCCACCAGGGTTCAAAACTAGCAACCCAGCCTGAGAATAATTTTACTGACAAAAGCTTATGTTCCTTAGCTTCTAGTTCTACTGAAGCCAAAGCTTTCATTTAGTTTTGTTAACAAAACTTATTGTTACACCTTGATTTCTCGGGCTGCTAATCAAAGATCCAACTTTTTTTTTTTGCATCCAGTTTGATTAAGATCTACATTAGTTAGTTTAGACGTACTGTAACTGCCTTCTTGTCTAGGATTTGGACCTTTCAGTTATTGCATTGAACTACATCTGTCGCACCAACCTATGCAAATACGAAGTCTCTAGGCGATTCCTTCAAAATCGCTTTCTCAAGCTACTGTTCCTTGTAGCGAGTTGTTTATCGACATCTAGGCAGTCTATATAAATTGCGAAGAAAAGTGCCACTTTTGCTACTGTGGAACGCGACCTTCAACTATTCGCTATTTAGGATTTTTCAAACACTGGCCTATAAAGGCTATATTCACACTGCAGCCTTTATGTCAGCTACGTCTCCATCAATTTTTCTCAAGATACTGTTTGCTATCACTTTTCTGATATCCTATCAAAGACCTTACTGAAGTTCAGATCAACAACGTTGTACTCTTATCAATGCTCAAAACCCTGAATATGTTGTTAAAATAAGTGAATACTGAACATTTGTTAGGCAAGATTGATCTTCTGTGTTGTGGCACTTAGAATTATGTCCAAGGTGAATTTGAATTACATCTTTTAAAATAATTATCTAAAATAATTACAATAACTTTCCCGATATCAAAGTGAGGTTGACAGAGTGATAATTTTAAGTTAACAGCCTAGATGCTCTAATTATGCAAACAGGTGTCACATCAGGACATTTATTAGAGGAAACTTTTCACCATACATGGTTTCTTCAGTCCTAATACAGACAACTCAGAAACGAGTGTGGTGGTAGTCTGGTGGCAAGCTGCAAGATACGGTAGTAGTAGCACCAGTACTAGTAGCACCAGTACTAGTAGCACTACAGTTGTTTGTATAACGACTGAAGAAGCCACTCATGGCAAAAAAGTCCTGTACATTAATATCTTTTTCCACATCTTGTCGGTAACATCATACCATTTAATTTAAGGTATCATATCTACCAACTTTCACATCACCAGCACGATACCAGTTTGCAATTATTTATTAGCAATCCTCTTTCCATTCTTTAATCCGTGTAAAGACCTCATCGAGACCTGAAGACTTGTTCTGAGTTACTTTTCTCACTAGTGACTGATCCGAATCATTTTCCCCTCTCAGGACCTCTATAATTAATTCCTTGCACTGAACTTTTCTTCCTCTGCGAAAGCAGACAGGAAACAATTGTTAAATAAAAACATTTACTGGTCATTATCAATACTTATTTATATTTTTATTTTCACACTCATTAACAGTATCTGAGCAAACACTGCCTCCCCCCTGCGTGTGTTACAAGCTGTTATTAATAAAGAGACACTGGATAATCCGCAAGCAGGTAATTATGGGTGAGGTGTAACACTCTTTCCCCTCCAAGTGTACAGCAAAGGTTGAAGAAACTGAATTGAACAACCTTGGGAGAACAAGGGGAGACGATTATGATATACAAAATCATAAGAACTGATAGAGCAGAAAAGGATAGACTGAATTAAGAGGATCAGAACCAAGGGGACAAAAAGTTGAAGCTAAAAACACAGACGAGCCTCAGGAAAGGATGAGATTTTAAGCTAAATCTGATATACCAACATGTATACGTATATTAAAATGGCAATACATGTCCATTAGAAACACTAACATTCATAACACTTAATATTTTTATTCAAAAATACCATACTGTACATAAATCTCAATTATGTTGTAATAGAACTAAACTTGGTACGTATCTTGCAAAAAAAAAAAAAAAAACAGTATAGTACAGCCTCTCCTCAGTGACGTACTCGTTTACCAACGCATCGGACTTACGACAGGCTCTCTGACCAGTATTCATACCCAAATAATGTATATTTGAGCTGATTTCCTCTATTCTGTTTATTTCAATATAGTACAGTACACTACTGTATAAACATTTAAGAATATTCCAGAAATGTTATAAATAGTGCCAAGGTGACATTAAAACAATGTCAAAGATGGTTAACACAAACTCACTACCATTATTATATGCTCCTCACTTGGCGTCGAATTCGTTTAACGACGTGGTCTTAGGAACGGAACTCCATCGTTAAGTGAGGAGTCTGTATACTATACATCACATTACTATAATCTTACTCAAAATGCTGAAAATGCTGTGCTCCACAATACTGAAGTAAAATAAAATAGAACTTTAGAGTGGGTGTTCTTAGGCATCCATACATTATCCAAAAGTCTCGGTTGAGCTGCCAATCTGAAAATAACCAGACGAGAGAATGGCCAGCTCCCATATACAGCCTGTGTTAAAGGTGCCAAAAATAGAAATGTAACAATTAACAGGACTCCCCTTAAATGATTCAGTTTATCAGAACAGCTCATGATTGTCTCAAGGTCCTGGCTACTCCTTTACCACTCTTACTTTTCATGTTATACAGTGAACCCCCGGTGTTCGACGGCGTCGGTGCTCGGCCAAATCGGTGTTCGACGGGGATTTTTACAATATTTTTGACTCGGTCTTAGGCGGCCACTCGGAGTTCGACGAGTCGGCTATCCGTCCCGAACGCATACGCATGTGGCCGTGGCCCAGCTGGGCGCCCAGGCACTCAGTGTGTTATTGTTTACAAGCGAGCGAACACTACCCACGCACCACCCACGCATTCATACCATATATATTGTCATTATTCCAGTGTTTTTAGTGCTTGCAACTGGTAAATAAGCCACCATGGGCCCCAAGAAAGCTCCTAGTGCCAAGTCTGTGGTAAAAAATGTCAGAAATACGGTAGAATTGAAGAAGGAGATGATAGCAAAATATGAAAGTGGAGTGCGTGTCACTGAGCTGGCCAGGCTCTATGGCAAATCCCATTCCACCATCTCTTCCATTTTGGCCAAGAGAAAGGAAATCAAGGATGCTGTTGTTGCAAAAGGTGCAAGTATGGTCACAAAACAGAGATCTCAAGTGCTGGAACAAGTGGAAACTTTGTTGTTGGTGTGGATCAACGAGAAACAGTTAGCAGGAGATAGTATTACGCTGGCAATAATATGTGAAAAAGCAAGGCAGTTGCATGATGATCTCGTCAAGAAAATGCCTGCAACGAGTGCTGAAGTGAACGAATTTAAAGCCAGCAAAGGCTGGTTTGACAGATTTAAGAAGCGAAGTGGCATACATAGTGTTGTGAGGTATGGTGAGGCAGCCAGTTCTGACAAAAATGCTGCTGAAAAATATGTGCAAGAATTCCAGGGGTACATAGAGGCTGAACAATTCCAACCACAACAAGTGTTCAATTGTGGAAACAGGCCTGTTTTGGAAGAAAATGCCAAACAGGACCTACATTACAAAGGAGGAAAAGGCACAGCCAGGACATAAGCCTATGAAAAACAGGCTCACTCTCATGATGTGTGCTAATGCCAGTGGTGATTGCAAAGTGAAGCCTTTACTGGTGTATCATTCTGAAAATCCCGAGTGTTTGGCAGATGTGGTATCAAAAGTCTAATTTGTGTGTGATGTGGAAGTCTAACAGTAAGGCATGGGTCACTAGGGAAATTTTCCTTGAATGGTTCAAAACGTGTTTGGCCCCAGTGTGAAGAAATATCTCGAGGAAAATAATTTACCACTTAAGTGTCTCCTGATAATGGACAATGCTCCTGGTCATCCTCCAGACTTGGCAGAGCAAATTGTGCAGGGCTGTGAGTTCATCAAAGTGAAGTTCTTGCCCCCTAATACCACTCCTCTCCTCCAGCCCATGGACCAGCAGGTCATTTGCAACTTTAAAAACTCTACACCAAAGCAATGTTTCAAAAGTGCTTTGATGTGACCACAGACATGGATATGACACTAAAAGACTTTTGGAAAGAGCATTTCCATATCCTGCATTGTGTAAAGCTTATAGGTAAGGCTTGGGAGGAGTGACTACCAGGACTTTGAACTCTGCCTGGAGAAAATTGTGGCCAGACTGTGTCCTAGATTTTGAAGGTTTTGGGGCTGAGCCTCAGAACCCTGAGCCTGAGCCTGTTGTGGAAGAAATTGTGGAACTGGGCAAGTCCATGGGGTTGGATGTTTGTACCCAGGATGTGGAAGAGTTGGTGGAGGAGCACAATGAAGAGTTAACCACTGAAGATCTGCAAGAGCTTCAACAGCAACGGCAACAAGAGACCACAGGTCAGGAAAATGGTCCAGAGGAGGAGGAGGTGGAACCGAGATGGAAGAATGTGCCTTCTTCAAGGATTAGGGAGATCTGTGACAAATGGGCTGATGTGCAAGGCTTCATGGATGATTATCACCCTAACCAAGATGTTGCATGCCGTGTATGCGACATGTTTAATGACAATGTCTTGTTACATTTTAAGGACATTTTAAAGAACCGCCAGACACAGAGCTCCCTGGACAGATTTTTTGGTAGAGAGGGGTCCAGTGACTCTCAAGCTGGTCCTAGTGGCATTAAAAGAAAAGGGGAAATAACCCCAGAAAAGAACTTGTTACCTGCAGTGTTAATGGAAGGGATTCCCTTCCAAACACTAGCATACTATTCCACCTTCTCCCCTCCTCCCGTCCTCCACACATCAACAACTCTTCAATAAAAGTAAGTGACATGTTATTGTACTATTTATTTATAATTTTGTTATAAAATTGTGTTTAATTTAATGTCAAAAAGTTCTAAAAAATATTTTATTTTAATACTTTTGGATGTCTGGGACGGATTAATTTTATTTCCATTATTTCTTATGGGGAAAATAGAATCGGAGTTCGACCAAACCGGTGGTCGACGGGCCCTCTCTGACGGATTGCCGACGAGAACCGGGGGCTCACTGTAGTACTTTTCAAACATTAAGCTCTATTTTTTCTCTAGTTTTTGGATAAAATACACTGATACTGTATATAAAATCATTTCAGTGACATGTTTTATAGAACTCTCCCACTGCCAAAAAATCAAACTATGTATACATTTAACCAAATGCCCCTTTAGTTGGTCAAGACTGCTCTATATAAAATTAAGCACTCGCTATCTTTAGTTATTTTTATGTTCAAATATGCAGAAAGCATATACAGTGGACCCCCGAGTTTCGTAAACCCCGGAAATCGTACATTTATGTAAGTATAATATTGTAAGTGCTTGTGGAAAAGTATTTTTGGGGGTCTGAAATAGACTAACCTACGTGACATTTTTTCTTAAGGGGGTAAATTCGTTCGGTAATGGCACTTGAGCAGACTTCAGGAGTGAAGTTTTTACGAAACTCGGGGGTCCACTGTACGTACTACAGTGATACCTCTCATATCCGAACTATATGGGCCAAAACCTGTTTGGAAACACGGAGTTTCCGGATACGTAAGGGGGAAAAATGCGCATCCGTACCGTCATATCGCCATCCATCGTTGTAGGTTTAAAAAACGAGTCCAACATCGTCTGCCGTTGAGACCAGACACTCTGGGCTCAAATAACAGCCTCCCGGATTTCACGGACCACAGGACCCTAACTTCTCAAATGGGCTGTGGACAACAGTGGATGTTCCAAATACAGTGGTCCCTTGGTTTTCGCCGAAAATTCGTTCCAGAATGCTGCTCAAGTGCCATTACCGAACGAATTTACTTCCTTAAGAAATAATGTCATGTAGGTTAGTCTATTTCAGACCCCCAAAAATACACTTGCAACAGCACTTACGAAAATACACTTACATAAAAAGGCGAGTTTGGAGATGCACGAAAACTGAGGGACCACTGTATGTACATACTCCAAAAGTGTTTCGACACCTGCCCTTGCTGCTGAAGTTTTTGGTCTTGGAGGCATTGGGTCTCGTCGTCATCACTTTCAGAATGTTCCGGGTGCAAGACTGATTCTACAATCTCGGCATCCATCAGAGATTGCACACCAGGGTCGTTTTCGTCACACTCTAGCTAATCCAGCACGTCGTCTTCTGTAGTTTTTTTTTTTCCAGCCTCGAATCCATCGAAATCAATAACTAAAGTGTGCACCAAGTTTGATTCAGCCTTCTGCAGTGTCCGAACGGCTGTTCAGATGTTTTGGTAAAAATTTTAGAACTTTGCCCTTTCCCAGGGCATGTTCAGATAGTGGAAAGGTTCGGATAATGTCAAGCCGGACATGCGAGGTATCACTAATACAAATACAGTGGAACCTCGATTTTCGTCATTAATTCATTCCAGAAAGTCTTGACGAAAATTGAATTCAACAAAAACTGAAGCAATATTTCCTAAAAGAAATAATGTAAATCCAATTAATCCGTTCCAGACACCCAAAAGTATTAACAAAAAATACATTTTAGAGAGAATAACTATGAGAAATAAATATAAAGGACTAATGAAATGGATAAATGAACATTTAATATCACTTTTACCTTTATTGAAGACTCCTGTTGGCATATGGAAGACACAAGGAGGGGAGAGGGAGGAGGAAAGGTTATTGGTTGGAAGGGAAATCCCCCTCCATAAGGACTTCAGGTATTAAGTCCCTATCTGGGATTACTTCCTTTCTTTGTCTTTTACTGGCACTGGACCCCTGTTGCACAAAAAAAATCAGTCCAGAGAGGTCTGTTTCTGGCATCTCTAAGATTTGCCTAAAATGGGACAAGGCATTGTCATTAAACATGTTGCAAACACGGCTTGCAACAGCTGATAGGGTGATATTTCTCCACAAAACTTTGCAACTTACTCCACTTTGCACACATGTCCTTAACCCTTTCAGGGTCACAAGGCCCTCTCCCAAATTCGTTCTCAGGGTCGCAAATTTTTCGGAAAATAAATAATTTTTTCTTATGAAATGATAGAGAATCTTTTTCCGATCATAACGCCACAAAAATGATGAAATTTGATCGAAAACTAACGGAATTATGCTTTCGCGAAGTTAGCGGTATCGATTTACGCATCGGCGATTTCGCCCACTTTGAGCCCTATTTTCTGCAAATTCCAATGTTTCAGTCTATACTTAAATTATAGCTATTTCGCTAGAACTCCATTTCTTCTATCGATTGAGTACAAGAAACCGCCTATTTACCAATTTCAACTACGCAAAATAGTGGTCAGAAAATGGCAATTTGGCCAATTTCACACAAATTTCAAACGATGCCAATTTCAAAATAGGGTCCGGAATAAACAAGGCAGACATTCCTGGCACTAAAATAACATCTCTGTTCATTAGTCACGTCTCCAGGCCCCTCTTACATTACTTTTGCTTTCCATTTTGAAATTTTTATTCTCACAAAAAAATAGAAGATTTACTGTTATGTATACAACTGCATCATTGTAAAAATGGTATAAATAATATCAGCGCACTTGTGCAAGAATATTAGACTCGCCAGTTGATGTGTATTGGACGCATGGTGTGACTTGTTTACTCTTGAACATCGGCCAAAATCGAACATTTTCGCTACTTTGCGCTCAGTTTCAAGGTACTTGTCATCGTGAAACCAGTCAAAATTATCTCTATTTCTGTAATATATCATCCATTCAATCAATTGAGACCAAGAAAACAAGAATACAACCATAAATACCACACAAAAATAGACTGCAAAGTCGCTGTTTTAAACCAAAAAACACGGTCAGTTTTTTTCCTCATTATGCACTGTGTGGTGCAGGATTTTTTTTATACGGCGCACACTGACCGCACAGACCCATTCTCTCACATCTAGGCCTAACAGCCTGTTTCTGCTTGATTTGAGGGCGCTAGAATTTAGGCGTACCAGTACGACAAAAACCCTGGCGCGTAAGCCGTACTAGTACGGCCGAAACCCTGAAAGGGTTAATCACTGAAGAAGGCACATTCTCCCCTCTCTCTTCCTCCTCCTCTGAAGCAATTTCCTCAGCTGCAATCTGTTGCTGTTCCAGTTGAAGGTGTTGCAGCTCTTCAGTGGTTAGCTCTTCCCTGTGGTCGTCCACCAACTCTTCCACATCCTGGCCACTCACATCCAACCCCATGGACTTCCCCAAAGACACAATTCTATCATGTTCCTCGCCTTCTTTATCAAAGGGCTGGCACTCGGAACTTTCTTTGGCCCCATGGTGGCATATTTAGCAGTCACACTCAATAAACAAGCACAAAAAACAATGGATTATTACGAAATGTTTCGGATGAACGTGCAGGGTAATGCTCATTCGACAAGAAATAAAGCCAGACTGACTCAGAACGCGTGGGATGCTCTGTGTGGGCAGGCAGACACATTCGGTACGACGGACCGGTGAAAACCGAGGTGATGAACAAAAACTGGAACAAAATTTTGACGAAAAAAGTAGTCAAAAACTGAATTTGACGAAAACCAGGGCAAACGAAAACTGAGGTTCCACTGTATTAATCAAACTTTTATAGAGCAATTTAGACCTGCCCAAATTGCTGTGTATACTAAAGGCCTCTCAAGAAATGTGAACTAACATTAGGTATGCATCCAGGAGAGGCTCCAGAAGTTTTATACGAGGGGCTTAGTGGTGGCAATTTGGTTGAAAGTAGGGGCTAGAAGGTCTTGTCTTGAAGCCCCCCACCCTGATGTTGCCCTTGCGCATATTTGAATACCTAAAGCTACAATGCATTATTTCTACATAAATAAATTTGCTTTATCAAAATGTATGACATTCTGTAAATTCTACAGTATATTTTTAAGGTAGGCATTCTTATATACATTTATTTCTTACCGATGCTTTATCACACTTGTTTTCTTAATCTTAAAATGTGGCAAAATGAGCAATTATTACTGAAAATGTACATATGTGAAATAAATTATGAAATGGTACATCATAAGGTAAAATAAAAAAATCTTATCAGTAGTTCTACCACAGTTACAACACAGACTGTACAGTGCTTGTCACGGCATTATGCCGGGTGATTGCCCCGGCATAATGCCGTGACGAGCACTGTACATACTCCAACATCTGCCCACCAGACAAGAGCCCTTCAACTGCATCAATTAAGCGAGTTGTCCACTAAGCCCAATTCTATAATTGTAAAATAAAATAAGCAGGAGCACCAGTGCAGTAAGCCTAATGGTTCATGATCGGCAAGTGCTACTCACATTTAATTATTTTCACTCATGTACAGTATCCAACCTTTTTTTATAAAGCTAACCAAAACATTTGCTTCAATGCCAATACGTATTAAAAAAGAGTGCTTTTCATTTCTGCAGGGTTACCATGCCTTGGTGGGAAATGGCCAGTGGGAAACACTTACAATTTAATACATTTAGGAACCTTTTGGATCAAACATCTGTAATAACTTACCAGAGAAAGAAGCAAGCTGTACATTAATAATAGAACATTTAATGGTTTGCTTCATTAAAATGTCTTCTCTCCTCCCCAGTGTTATTTGTAGACTGTTACTCAAGTTTATAAATTATCATTATTACTGTTATCCATAATCATCATTTGTGTATTACAAGATGTCTCATTTTCACTGTCACTTACATAGATATATGCCAGTGGGATCAGTGCCAGTTATGTAGATCTATGTCATAGTCATAGGCCCCTCAAATATGCTGCATGTAGTAAATTTGGCCTAGACACGAGGGATTGTTGTTCTTGGGGTTTTCATGATCACTGACAGCTTACACAGTATCAAGCCCTGCCTTCTGGCAGCAAGAGAAACCTCAACCAAAGCAGAAGGTGGGTGTGAACAGTATAAAAAAAAATAAAACTTGGGCCCCCACAGTGCATGATGGGTGTTTTCATGGTATTATTGGCCTGAAATAGGCCTCAAAGAAGCAGAAAAATTAGATTTCTAGCAGTTTTCTTAAAGGAGGGTAAGAAGCCTCCGTACCCCCATGTCTTTTTTTTTAAATGCATTTGCTTCAATTGTAGTGATAGCTTAAACCATGAACAAGTATGTATACAGTGGACCCTCAGTTTTCATTGAAAATTCTTTCCAGAATGCTGTTTGAGTGCCGTTACCAAATGAATTTGTTCCCATAAGGACAAATGTAAATTAGATTAGTCATTTCCGACCCCCAAAAATACACTTACAAAAGCACTTACGAAAATACACTTACATAATACTAGTTTGAGTGAAGGTGAACGAAAACCGAGGGTCCACTGTATTCTTGATTATATTTTATCTAAGAAATACAGAAAAACTTTCAATTTTTTTATGCAATGATGGATTCAAAATGAAGGGCAGGTACATATTGTGTAGGAAATGCCTGGGGACATGATTAATAAATACAGGAAAGGTTACTTTTGTGACTGGAATGCCTAAAGTGTTTGTTTTGAACTTTTTTTTTTATTTGAATTATTTGTTGAATTGTGTAAAATGGGCCAAATTACTGGCATCTGGGCCCTTTATAGGGCAATCTGATAGATGAATGGGCAGTTCTTGCTCATTCAATTGCATGGACAGAGTGTGCAGGTTTGAATTCTGCTGCTGATTGAGATATAATGTGTGTGAGTGTGTATACTCACCTAATTGTGGTTGCAGGGGTCAAGTCATATCTCCTGGCCCCACTGTTGGTTGCCACTAAGTCCACTCTCTCCTTGCTCCATGAGCTTTATCATACCTCCTCTTAAAGCTATGTATGAATCCTGCCTCCACTACATCACTTTCTAGATTGTTCCACTTACTGACAACTCTATGGCTGAAGAAATACTTCCTAATATCCCTATGGCTCATTTGAGTTTTCAACTTCCAGTTGTAACCCCTTGTTGCTGTGTCACATCTCTGAAACATTCTATCCCTATCCACAGGGTGGATAGGGACAGAAAATTCATACAGGCAAAATTATTTACAAACATTATATCTCTGTCCACAGCAGGACTTGAAACTGCAAACTCGGCATCAAAGTACACAGTACGTACTTTATCCACAACACCAGACTCCGTTGTGGATAAAGTACCGTATAATACTATGATGCTGAGTTTGCAGGTTCGAGTCCTGCTGTGGACAGAGAATGTTATATACATAATTATATGTGCAGAACAACCACTATGAAAAAATAGTAATCTCCTGTGACTACCACACACCACCCAGTAACCTCCTGTGACTACCACACACCACCCAGTAACCTCCTGTGACTACCACACACCACCCAGTAACCTCCTGTGACTACCACACACCACCCAGTAACCTCCTGTGACTACCACACACCACCCAGTAACCTCCTGTGACTACCACACACCACCCAGTAACCTCCTGTGACTACCACACACCACCCAGTAACCTCCTGTGACTACCACACACCACCCAGTAACCTCCTGTGACTACCACACACCACCCAGTAACCTCCTGTGACTACCACACACCACCCAGTAACCTCCTGTGACTACCACACACCACCCAGTAACCTCCTGTGACTACCACACACCACCCAGTAACCTCCTGTGACTACCACACACCACCCAGTAACCTCCTGTGACTACCACACACCACCCAGTAACCTCCTGTGACTACCACACACCACCCAGTAACCTCCTGTGACTACCACACACCACCCAGTAACCTCCTGTGACTACCACACACCACCCAGTAACCTCCTGTGACTACCACACACCACCCAGTAACCTCCTGTGACTACCACACACCACCCAGTAACCTCCTGTGACTACCACACACCACCCAGTAACCTCCTGTGACTACCACACACCACCCAGTAACCTCCTGTGACTACCACACACCACCCAGTAACCTCCTGTGACTACCACACACCACCCAGTAACCTCCTGTGACTACCACACACCACCCAGTAACCTCCTGTGACTACCACACACCACCCAGTAACCTCCTGTGACTACCACACACCACCCAGTAACCTCCTGTGACTACCACACACCACCCAGTAACCTCCTGTGACTACCACACACCACCCAGTAACCTCCTGTGACTACCACACACCACCCAGTAACCTCCTGTGACTACCACACACCACCCAGTAACCTCCTGTGACTACCACACACCAGCCAGGGAGTTGATACAACAGCCACACGCCAGCCAGGGAGTTGATACAACAGCCACACGCCAGCCAGGGAGTTGATACAACAGCCACACGCCAGCCAGGGAGTTGATACAACAGCCACACGCCAGCCAGGGAGTTGATACAACAGCCACACGCCAGCCAGGGAGTTGATACAACAGCCACACGCCAGCCAGGGAGTTGATACAACAGCCACACGCCAGCCAGGGAGTTGATACAACAGCCACACGCCAGCCAGGGAGTTGATACAACAGCCACACGCCAGCCAGGAAGTTGATACAACAGCCACACGCCAGCCAGGGAGTTTATACAACAGCCACACACCAGCCAGGGAGTTAATACAACAGCCACACACCAGCCAGGAGTTGATACAACAGCCACACACCAGCCAGGAGTTGATACAACAGCCACACACCAGCCAGGGAGTTGATACAACAGCCACACACCAGCCAGGAAGTTGATACAACAGCCACACACCAGCCAGGGAGTTGATACAACAGCCACACACCAGCCAGGGAGTTGATACAACAGCCACACACCAGCCAGGGAGTTGATACAACAGCCACACACCAGCCAGGGAGTTGATACAACAGCCACACACCAGCCAGGGAGTTGATACAACAGCCACACACCAGCCAGGGAGTTAATACAACAGCCACACACCAGCCAGGAGGTAATACAACAGCCACACACCAACCAGGGAGTTAATACAACAGCCACACACCAGCCAGGGAGTTAATACAACAGCCACACACCAGCCAGGGAGTTTATACAACAGCCACACACCAGCCAGGGAGTTAATACAACAGCCACACACCAGCCAGGGAGTTTATACAACAGCCACACACCAGCCAGGGAGTTTATACAACAGCCACACACCAGCCAGGGAGTGAACACCAGAGCCTCACACCAAATCTCTTATAATAAATACTCTTCGTGACAGCCCACAATATTCATGATTAAAAAAAACAGAGTACAAGAAAAGTCACAGAACGCAGGTGGTGTTCGTCATAAAAGGAAGGTATAAGGAGATGGTTTCACTCCTGATGAAAGACAATAATGGTACGAACCATTATTGATACCTTGCTCTAGTCTTATAAATAATCCAGGCCACAAGACGACCAGATGAGAGCTCTTACTAGCGTGAAGCAACAATATGGTTGTAACAGACGAGGGACAAAGCCCCCGCGGTAATACCTAAGAAAAAGTCAGCCCACACAGGAAATCACACAAAACAGCTGATTCAGTCCACCACGCAAAATGGCGTCTTCCATGAGGTTCGCAAACTTCTTCTCATATTTACTTAACACCCAGGCCGCTCCCAGTTCCTCCTCTAACACAAACAGACTTGTTAAAGGTGTGTGTGTATACCGTAGCATACTGAGTTTTACACTTACCAGATTTAGAGAGAAATTACAAAAAATCCGGAGGCGAGGGAGCCTGAAGCACCAGGAACTGATAACAAAACACAACTGCAGGTCACGTGATCACCAGCTCGACGGTGATTGGCTAACAAAGTCACTTAAACCTTCATGATGGAGCTCCATTTTCTCTCATGTTATTTGTGTAAAATCATTTATTTTAATAAGGAGATTACTCTCTGAGAATAATATGGTGTAGCATGTAGTGCAGCTATGGTAAAGCACCTGGTAAAGAGACCAGCAGCAACTACCTCACTACTGGAACAAGCAGTTCCATTTATAACAACTGTTATATACTGTATATGTAAGTTTGTTTAGATATAGGTACATATAAATACAGTTACGTAAATTATCACACATAGCAGTATATGTGTGCATTATCTAGCATAACCCAAGAAAGTCTAAGTGACTTATTTCCACTGAGGACCTTGTAATATCATATTATTTTAACCTTAACAGTTAAAAATGCTAAGTAACTCAACCCCAATGGAAATAAGTCACTCTGTCTGACTTTTTGGGTTATCCTAGGTTCTCTACACATATGCTGCTATGTATGATAATCTATGTAACTGTATTTGTGTATGCCTGAATAAACTTACATACTTACTCAACTATATGAAGAGTAGTCGCACTACTAGTTGATATACTAGGAATAAGGTAAACTGAGTTATTTATAACAACATTAAAGACAGGATCAGATAATAGTAATAGGTACATCAATACACAAATAACCCGAACATAGGACAGAGGAATTTACCACGACGTTTCGGTTTGATTTGATTTTGATTTTGACTTGGACCATTTACAAAGTCCTTTTTGTTAGTGTGACTTTGTAAATGGTCCAAGTCGGACCGAAACGTTGTGGTAAGCTGCTCTCTTCTATGTGAGGGTTATTTGTGTATTGTTCCACTCACGGTATTGTGCCATTTTCTGATTTATATAGGTACATGAATGTTACAGTAATAGGTACATGTATGTTAACTATACAAGAAATCGTTCTCCTCCCTTTCTGTAGCTTCATTCATTAAATACCTTTTAGTCCTCTTCCTGCACTGGCTCATCCTATGACAAACTTTGACATGTCCAGGCGGTCCGTTCCACTCCTTTATTGTTGTATAATAAAAGGTGTTTGAAGCCGGACCACCTATTGTAGATACTACAAAACTGTGTTCCCTTCCCCTAGTACTATACTTATTTTGGTTCCAAGACTTGACAAACTTAACAGCAAGATATTCTGGACTCTGCTTGTGAGCAGTTTTATAAACGTGATTTAACTTCAGCAATATATTACACTAACTTCAGTTGTTTTAGTATCTTCAACATTCAGCATATACATTTGTTGTAATTCATCCTGGCCTACATGCTCTCTTGGACCCAGGTCCAGGATGAATCTCACCATTTTGTTCTGGGTGATATGCAGTCTATCTTTCAGTTGTTTCGTTAAGGCAGATTACCATGCAAAGTAAGAGTAATCTATATGGCATTGTATGAGAGCTAGACAGAGTCCTGCGAGCCTCAGTTGGTAGACACTGTGCCTCTGTAGAGGAACTTTAGTTTGGCATTCGCTTTCTTTACTTCACTGTTCCCTATCAATTCTCTTGACATGCTTGGGTCAAAGGGGATTCCCTAGATATTTCACCGAAGATAATGAAGTGATGGGTTCCCCATTACACTGGACCTTAAAATTATTTACCCTTTTCCTCATCCTCATATCTGACATAGACAGAGATGTAAGCCACAGCACCATGTCCTCCTTTGCTGACGATACCAGAATTTACATGACAGTGTCATCTATCGAGGACACTGCAAATCTCCAAGTGGACATTAACCAAGTCTTTAAATAGACGTCAGAAAACAATATGAAGTTCAATGGAGACAAATTTCAATTACTCCGCCATGGAAAACTCGAGGAAATAAAAACTCTATCGGAGTATAAAACAAATTCAAATTACACAATAGAGCGAACAACTAATATGAAGGGCCTGTAAGTGGTAATGTCAAAGAATCTCACTTTCAAAGATCACAACACTGTATCTACCACATCTGTTCGGAAAATGATAGGATGGATAATGAGAACATTCAAAACTAGGGATGCCAAGCCAATGATGATTCTCTTCAAATAGCTTGTTCTCTCTAGACTGGAATATTGCTGTACACTAATGGCCCCTTTCAAGGCAGGCGAAATGCAGACCTGGAGAATATACAGAGAACTTTTACTGCATGTATAAGTACCATAGATCACCTAAATTACTGGGAATGTTTGAAGGCCCTCGACCTGTACTCCTTAGAATGCAGGCGAGAAAGATACATAATATGCACTTGGAAAATTCTAGAGGGACTAGTCCCAAATCTAAACACCGAAATCACTCCCTGTGAAAGCAAAAGACTTGGCAGGAGGTGCAACACCCCCTAATGAAAAACAGGGGCACCATGAGTTTGCTAAGAGACAACACAATAAGTGTCAGGGGCCCAAGACTATTCAACTGCCACGTTAGGGGGATTATCAATAGACCCCTGGCTGTTTTCAAGATGCAGTTGGACAGATACTTGAAGTCAGTACCTGACCAGCTGGGCTGTGGTTCGTACATCGGTTTACGTGCGGCCAGCAGTAACAGCCTGGTTGATCAGGCCCTGATCAACCACGAGGTCTAGTCATGGACCAGGCCGCGGGGGCGTTGACCCTCGGAATGCCCTCCAGGTATTTACCAGTGCTTCGTTACTTTAGCTTCTAGTTGACCTCATTTTTACTGTCCTGTGTAGGCCTATCCGTTCTCTGATGATTTTCCTGTCTCAGTAGTAATATTTTGGATACCACCCACACCATGGGTACGTGGTGCAGAATAAAGATATTTGACTAACTTTAATAATAATAATAATAATAATAGTGTACATAGGTGTTACAAAAATTGGATGACATCTAATAGCACTTATAGAAAGCCCCTGTTAGTAAGTTTATTTAGGTACAGGTACACATAAATACAGTTACACAAATTATCATACATTGTAACATATGTGTAAATTACCCAGGATAACCCCAAAATAAGTAAGAGTGACTTATATCCAGTATCTTATATCCAGAGTATTACAGTCCAGCTGAACTTAAAGTATAACACTAAGTGAATATAACAAATATTATACTTATATGTGCTTATAGACATTAAGGATATAAAAACATAAAGAAAAAGTAATTGCAGTCGGTATAACAAACAAAAATAGATGAAAGGTTAAAAGCGGAGCTTAGTACGTCGTTAATAACAAAAATGTACTTTAATTTAATAACTGTTCATTAAATAAGCCATATACAGAAATACTGAAAGTACATTAATGTCAACTGTATGGTGGAAGAGGCGGCAGAACTGACAAGCGGATAAAAATACATAGCAAGATTGAAATCTTTATTGCGACAGTTTTGCAGAGTAGGCGACGAGTCTGTCACCTTCCTCAGTCACTCTGCCTCGGTTGATAGCGGTCTCAACTCACACTGATGGCTCCGGGTTCGATCCCCGGCACGAGTATTCCTCTGATTATCATTGTAATAATAGCACACAATACCGACAAGGAGATAGGCAAGACACACGCACAACACTTTTCAAGGGTGAGGGACACCTTAAGTAAGTAAGTTTATTCAGGTATACACAAATACAGTTACATACATTATCATACATAGCAGCATATGTGTAGAGAACCTAGGATAACCCAAAAAGTCAGACAGAGTGACTTATTTCCATTGGGGTCCATTTAATACCTTAATATTAGACACTAGTAGATACTAGTTATTATACTAAAATTAAAAGGAATAAGGTAAAAAGAGTTATTTACATGTACATGTATGTTATCTAAACAAATAAAAATAATTCTCCTCCCTTTCTGTCGCTGCATTCATTAGGTACCTTTTGGTTCTCTTCTTGAACTGGCTGATGCTATGACTGGCTTTAACATGTGCAGGCAGTCTGTTCCATTCCTTTATTGCTGTACAATAAAAGGTGTTTGAAGCCTGGCCACTGACTGTGGGTACTACAAAGTTGTGCTCTCTCCCCCTAGTACTATCACTGCTTTGGTTCCCAGCCTTGACAAAATTGGCAGCAAGATATTCTGGACACTGTTTGTGAGCAATTTTATAAACTTGATTCAACTTAAGTTGTTTTACTCTGTCTTCAATATTCAGCATATCTAATTGGCCTACATGTTCTCTTGGTCCCAGGTCCAGGATGAATCTTATCATTTTGTTCTGTGTGATTTGCAGTTTATCTTTCAGTCTTTTTGTCAAGGCAGAGTACCATGAAGAGCAAGCGTAGTCAATATGACATTGTATAAGGGCAAGACATAGGGTCCTGCGAGCCTCAGTAGGTAGACACTGTACTTGTCTGTAGAGAAACTTCAGTCTGGCATTCACTTTCTTTACTACACTGTTACCTATCAATTCTCCTGACATGCATGGGTCAAAGGGGATTCCCAGATATTTTACTGAGGAAACTGAGGTGATGGGTTCCCCATTGCATCGGACATTAAAATTATTTACCCTGCTCATTTTATATTTCGTGCCAAAGAGTATGGCTTCTGTTTTCCCGAGGTGTAACGATAACTTGTTGTCTACTAACCATTTGCTGCAGGACTCTAGTTCCAGTGTTAATACATTAGCTATATCTACCTGGATGATGACCAACAAACTTACTCTCAATATTGATAAAACCTATTTTATCCAGTTTGGGAACAGAGCTGCAAACGCACCACTTAACATAATGATAAACGGGTCCCCTATCGCAAAACTCACAGAGGGAAAATTCTTAGGAATACATCTTGACAGTGGCCTCAAATTTCAGACACACATACAACAAATCTCCAAGAAAGTCTCAAAGACCGTGGGAATACTATCCAAGATACGGTACTATGTTCCACAACCAGCTCTCCTTACCCTATATCACTCACTCATTTACCCCTACCTCACCTATGGAATCTGCGCATGGGGCTCTACATCAATAACTCATCTCAGACCACTAATAACACAACAAAAGGCAGCAGTTAGAATGATAACAAATTCTCACTCCAGACAACATACTCCACCAATATTCAAAAACCTAAACTTACTCACCATACAAGACATCCATACTTTTTACTGTGCCTATTACATACATAGAACACTCTATGCAGATATTAACCCACCACTCAAACTTCTCCTTACTAATTTTAACAGGACACATGACCATAACACTAGACACAGATCACTCCTCGATGTTCCCCGTGTCCACCTAACACTATGTAAAAACTCAATGCACATAAAAGGCACGAAAATTTGGAATTCATTACCTGTCATTGCCAAAGAAACCCTACCTGTACCCCAATTCAAAACGATGCTAAAAAACCACCTTCTCACCCAAAGATAATTGCTCCATATCAACCATTCCCAGCAAAGTAGAATAATCACTTAACGTAAAACTTGACTTTAAAGTCAATGTAATGTATGAATGAACGATTGAATGAATGAATGTAAAACCTGTTATGAATAATACTTACTTAGCTAATTATTCCCAACACTTATATTATAATGACCACGTAAACTAACTGCAATGCAATTGTTTTAAATTGTTTTAAATTGTTATCTCACTCAATTAGTTGCATTGCTGCAATAAATTGCTACAATTAATTGATATGTTCAACTTATATTCAAACTTTAAAACTTAGATAAGCAACTTTAATTATTTTATAAATTATCAACCATAACTTTTTATTATTTTATTATTACTATTGCTTTAATTTGTTTAATCTGATTTAATTAATTTTATAATGAAGAAAAATACAAAACTATTTCAAAATTTATAGCTTAAATACTCACCTTTACTCATTGATACTATCTACAATAATTTACAATCTAGTTTTGAATTTAAGTCTGCCCAAAATGCCCTGCATACTAGGGGCTTTGGCATGTACACCTCATGTAATCTCAATAACCAAATGTAATTTTTTGTATCATGTCCCAAAAAAAAATTATTATTATTATTATTATTATTATAACTGTTTTTGTAGGTAGCCAGAAGTCCCGGCCCGGGGCTTCCAAAGGACCCCCATTATTATAACTGTTCTTCAAAGCTGACGAACTAATCACGTTATGTTTACCTCTTCACTGCTTCTGCTGTCGACAATATTCTCTGTATTCGACTGAAGAAGCCTGCAGAACAAGCGAAACACTTCGGCAAGAAAAATACCCAACTGTTCTACATGTGTCTTACTCATGAAAATGGAGTTCCTTGAGGTCACAGCCCCATGCTGAAGTCCAAAGATTCCATGATATACCTCAGGAGGGCGAACCAGACATTCGTGATGTATCTCTTCTGGCTCAGAGGTGATCTCAGTGCTACCGAGTCTTTCATGTAGTTAACCTTAGTAGGGAAAACAACACTTTCTTTTGGTACCAGTATCGACAGTATTTAAGTAAATGGACATAAATGAAACTTAATGGGACATTGATGCAACGTTTCACCCACCAGGATGCAACCAATATATATATATATATATATATATATATATATATATATATATATATATATATATATATATATATATTTTTAAAAATATATATTTATAAATATATATATATATATATATATATAT
>WNWK01018365.1:0-40131 GCA_009830355.1 Cherax destructor
AATTTTTTTAAAACATTTCAAGATCTTAAAATCATCACTCTGTCAATTTTTCTGCTGACATATCTTCAATCTCATTACCTTACCTGCAGGAACTCACAACGCCATCTATTAAAGTAGGTTTTGGGATAACACTTGAATACTCACATATATAATTTGAATACTCCCAAATAACATTTGACATATCTAAGTCAACCACCAAATTACATTCCCAATCACACATTTCATTAACTGAAATTACATCTCACCACCAAACTACACACTCATTATAAAAGTTTACTCACTCATTCACCAGACTTTTCAACATAAACATAAAAAACTAAGACATATACTTATGACATGAGCACAAACAACATGAATACAAACCTATCACACAAACACTTAGAACATGAGCACCATCAACTAAAACATATCATGTACACCAAAAATCTAAGACATAACCACCAACTAAGATATAACATGAACACCAATAATTAAGACATGAGACATGAACACAAAAGCAAAGACTTAACCACCAATTAAGACATAAGCACAAAATCCATGACATGAACACTATAACATGCCCAACTACAAATACATGACATGTACAAAAAAAAATTAAGAATGAGACATGAACACCAAAATCTAAGGCATGTGAGCCAATAACTAAAACACTTAAACATGTTGATCACAAACTAAGACATAACATGAACACAAACCTAAGACACAAAAACATAGAACATGATCACTTTGATCACCAAAATCTAAGACATAACCAGAATCTAAGACAAGCACAAAATCCACGACATGAACACTATAACATGACAACCAACTAATACATGACACGAACACAAAAATTTAAGACACGAGACATGAACACAAAAACCTAAGGCACAACCACCAACTAAGACATAAGCACAAAATCCATGACATGAACATTATAACATGCCCAAGAACATGAGACATGCTCACCAAAATCTAAGACGTGTGAGCCAAAAACTTAAACACTTGGACATGATGACCACCAACTAAGACTTAACATGAACACAAACCTAACACACAAACACTTAAAACATGGTCACTACAAACTGAAACATATCATGTACACAAAACTTTAAGACATAACCACAATGACATGAACACAAAAATTTAAGACATGAGACATGAACAACAAAATCTAAGACATGTAAGCCAAAAACACATGAGACATGAACAACAAAATCTAAGACATGTAAGCCAAAAACACATGAACATGATGACCACCAACTAAGACATAACATGAACACCAAAATCTAAGACACAATTAGCTCAGAGGCACCCACACCACCATATGTCCTCGGATCACGGTAAAACACCTACCTCTGCTGGATGCGTGATTGATTAAATACCACTTGTTCGTAGCTACAATAATATTAAATACTGCTCGTGGAGGCTAGTACACCAAATGGGGAGTAGAATGAAATTAGCTCAGAGGCACCTACACCACCGTATGCCCTCTCACCCCCTTTCTATTCTGTCTGGTCATCAAGGAAGTCACAGAAGCGCTCTCCAGTGAGCTCAATATCTGGTTCTTGGATGATTGTACCCTAGCTGGCACTACAGAATCTCTCCTAGAGGACATCAATAATGTTAAAGACATGGGAGGGAGAATGGGCCTATCTTTAAACCCCACCAAATGTGAAATAGTTTCTACCACTCAACAGATGATCCAGAACATTAGTGCTGTTTTACCAGGGGCACGGGCCATTGATCCAGCCAACAGCACTCTCCTTGATGCTCCTCTTGGGCCCAATGCCATCGGTCTGCTCCTAGAAAAAAAATTTCAGACGTCAGGACCATGGAAGGCAGGATGAGAGACATCAATGTACATGATGCCTTCTACCTACTCACCAGGTGCCTGTCAATCCCAAAACTTACCTACTTCCTGAGATGCTCCCCAGTCTTCAGCAGTCTGAAACTCAAGGAATATGACTCTCTCCTCAAGACCATGCTAGAGAGTTATTGAATCTTTCCCACGAAGATGGACAGTGGTTTCAAGCCTCACTTCCAGTCAGGCTTGGGGGGGGGGGCTGGGAGTATGCAAATCCTCCCAAATTGCCCTTCCAGCTTTCATATCCTCTTCCATAGCATCAAATGAGTTAATAAAACAAATTCTTCTGGAGAACCTCAGTGATTCAGCAGGAATACAGGACCCTAGCCTTTCCCATTACATTGTTAAATGCTCAAAACTTCAGAACACCCGTGACTTAACCTGATTTTTTTCCCTTCTCCCTCTCTCCCTTTCCTCTTCTTTCTCCTCTGTGTTTTCTTTCTTTTGCCTTGTTTATGTGGTTCACTATTATCTTTTTTCCCCCTCTGTGTTCTTGTCCCTACCCTATGTGGGCCACTAGCCCCCTTAAAGTGCTCCTCTTTTTTAGTATTTGACTGACTCTACTACTACTACCACTACTACTACCACTACTACTACTACTACCACTACTACTACCACTACTACTACTACTACCACTACTACTACCACTATTACTCCTCCACCACTTTCTCTTGTTCCTGCCCCTGTCTGCTGCCTATATAAACACTTTCCTGCCCTTCTTTTTGTTAGTGTGACTTTGTAAATGGTTCAAGTCTGACCGAAACGTCGTCGTAAGCTCCTCTCAGCTATATGCGGGTTATTTGTGTAGTGTGTGGATACTGTTTCTATGTACCACGATTACACTCGAGAAATATTCACAAACTCGCTGTACACATATATTTATTTTGTATACATATATTTATTCAAATTCAGTGACACTTCCAGGTGTGTAATACATTTTTCTTATCAGAATATTAACTTTTCCAACATTACATAAATAACATTAACTGATTACCATAAGGAAATTATAGCGATCTGTTGGTTTCCCTGTGACTTATCACCTTCCAAAAGTCACGCCAACATTACACATCTACACTACTATATAAACACTATAATCCCCATCAATTGTTACACACAAATTACAGGAAAATTATCAAAATTTTTCTCAGGAATTTATTTTAAGGATACCCGGAATGTTCTCCATCATGGGCTTTCTATAAAGTATGCCAATAACATCCACTATTCCTGACTCAATTGTAAATTAAACTTTGTAGAAATAAAATTTTAACATTGTGACTAGTTGCCCGAAATGCATTGCATAATTAGTGGCTTATTTTAGTTCGCACTATTATACTAGTTCATTTATTTATATTATTTGTACAGCTCACTCACACTCCTTCTTGATTCGCTGGTACTCTCCCGCCCCGGGTCTTTTCCAGATGGTGACCGGGCCTTCGCTCCGTGTCTTGGGAGTGTCGTGAGACCTATGTTTCCCATGGGAGGAGGTACAAGTACCTCTTCATCTTCCGGGACCAACTGTCCCCAGGCCAAGCCACGTTCCCCGCCCTCATGGGGCTTGTAGGGAGAAGCTAGGCCTCTGGTCTGCCATCTTCCCCGCCCCAGGGGGGGCTCGTGGAAATGGCTGTCTTGGAAGCTGCAGGTGGTAGCAAGCTCTAGCTCTGGCACCTTCCCCGCCCCAGGAGGGCTCGTGAGAGTGTTCGCCGCCCTACGAGGGCCCGTGGGAGTGTTGGTGTTGTTGTAGATTCGCCGGTACTCTCCCGGCCCGGGTCTTTTCCAGATGGTGACCCGGCCTTGGCTCCCTGTTGTGGGAGTGTCTGAGACCTTCGTCTCCCACGGGAGGAGATACAAGAACCCCTTCATCGTCTGGGACCAATTGTCCCCAGACCTAGCCACGTTCCCCGCCCTCACGGGGCTCGCAGGGAGAAGCTAGGCCTCTCTGGTCTGCCATCTACCCCGCCCCAGGGAGGCTGATGGGAAGGGCAGTCTTGCGAGCTGCAGATGGTAGCAAGTTCCAGCTTTGGCACCTACCCTGCCCTAAAAGGGCTGGGCATGGTATCCATGTATATCCGTGGGAATGGTGTCAGGATGATTCCCTACAGCTCACAGGGATTATTATTTTTATTAAGGGGCTCTGGTGGTCTGGTGGCTAAAGCTCTCGCTTCACACGGCGAGGGCTTGGGTTCGATTCCCAGCCAGGGCAGAAACATTGGGCGTGTTTTTTTACACCTGTTGTCTATGTTCCCCATCAGTAAAATGGGTACCTGGGTGTTAGTCGACTGGTGTGAGTCGCATCCTAGGACACTGACCTAATCTGCCCGAAATGCTCTGCAAAACGAAACGAATACTCTCAGGTAAGTACCCACAATGGGCGAGAGGGAAGTGGGGATAGGCGAAGAATAGATGGGTGAGAGGAAATATTTTAGAGTAAGAAATAGAGTCAGGACTAAACCCAACTGCAAGGCATTGTGAGGCTTAATAGTGACAGGTATTATCTGCTGCAAGACTGGACGCTTTAGATCGGGCAAAGGCAGGTTGTTCAGGTGGAGCCAAGGACATCTACAAGTTGCTTCATCTCGGAAACTGCACAAGGACGACTCTCATAGGATGGCAGGTAGAGATAAGTAAGAAAACATCAGGTTTTGGACTAGTTCATTCTAAAGAGAAGTATTAGGTGGTAAAAAAGGAGGCTATATTATGTGTATCGGGGGGGAGGGGCAGGTTCGTTCAAAGCTCTGAAGAGGTTGACTTCGGTATAAGGCCGTTTTATTGTGGTATCAAGGTAGTCAGTCCAATGTTCATGATAAGTCTCAAGTCTGTCAATTTGTCTGTCGGACAGTGTCTTCCAAAATTCGTTCAGAGCTGGTGTGTTAGTCCTGAGATGGAGAGATTCGCTGGTTGCAAAATCATCCCACTTCACTCCCAACACCCAACGTAATGCTCGGTTTTGGACACGCTGAAGTTTTATGGTATTGGTTTTGGCAGATAGTGATAGAGCTAGAGGAGAGTAAGAAATGAGGGGCCTAATAAGGGCTTTGTAAAGGTGAAGTTTAGTTGCAGGGTGAGCTCCTCGCAACTTATAAAGCTGAGAGAGAGCAATCTCAGCAACAGCAGTTTTAGAAGTGATGTGAGGTTTGATTGTCAACCTGGTGTCCAAGTTGACACCTAGGACGACAACAGATCGGGTATGTGGTATACGTGTGCGAGAGGTGCTTGTTTTGAGGTCAACAGGGGTGAGAACTCCACGTCTTTTAAAGAATAAGGTGATCTTAGATTTAAGGGGATTTGTTTTAATTCTCCATTGGAGTTCCCATGCAGTGATCCTATCGACCTCTCGTTGTGTTCTGTGGGTGAGGAATCGAGAGGTTTCGTGTGCAGTGAGTTGTGTTATGTCATCTGCGTAAGAAATTGTGAGAGTATTAGGGTAAAGTGGTTCAGGCAAGTCATTCGTGTATAAGATATATAGTGTAGGAGATAGTACAGATCCTTGTGGGACTCCTGCATGGAGTGTGAAATAGTCAGAGTAATGTTTCATGAACCCTATTCGCATAGTTCTACCGTCTAGGAAGTTGCATAATAGTTTGATCATATTACTAGGGAGATCAAAGGAGGTACAGAGTTTATACTTTAGACCATCGTGCCATACAGTATCAAAGGCCTTTTCAACATCTTTGGTCACGAGGGCGGTAGTACAGTTTTGAGCTTTATTTATGCGAATATAGTTCAGGATGATGTTTTTGACGTCTTGTGTAGATCTATGTTGTCGAAAACCAAATTGTCTTTCGTTGAGTAGGTTATTTGTCTCAAGGTGAGTTCTGAGTCTCATATTAACAAGTCTTTCGAATGTCTTACCCAAGATTTCTAGTAGGCTTATAGGCCTGTAATTCTTTGGGTTTGTCAGGTCTTTGCCAGGTTTAGGGATTAGGCAAGCTGTGGCGGATTTGAAGAAAGGGGGGAAGTAACCAGAAGCGAGTATAGCATTGAAGAGATCAGTAAGAACAGAAGCAACAGATCTAGGAAGATGACAGAGAATTGAGTGAGATAGTCCAGAAGCACCAGGTGCTTTCTTGGGCAGTTTAGTTAATAGTGAATGAATATCAGTTGTCACGAAAGGAGAATTGAGAGAGTGGGTAGAGGATAGTGTGTCAAGAGAGATAATGGGGGTCAGGATTTGTAAGGTCACGGTGTCTGGTGATCCAATGTTCAACGTCATTTGTGTGGTCAAGTGCAGCTGGGTCTGGAGGATGTGGATGAAAGATTTGTTCCCATATGTCTTTAAAAATGTGCACTGCCTCTGCTGGGTCAGTGATAAGTCTATTGTCATGAGTGATGTGTTTAAAGTTTGTAGTTTTTGGGGTTCCCTTGATTTTCCGGATAAAGTTCCAGAAAGTCTTGGGGTCATTGATTCGCTGTTTATCTGCAGTGTCAATAAGGGATTGCCAGTGTCGGTTGTGGTCCTCTTCCAGACTGCGAATGATGTGCATTCGCAGTATGGAGAGATCCCATCGAATTAGGTTCAGTCTGTTTTGATTTACAGCAAACCGGTGCCTGTAACAAGTAAGCAAACGCTTGGTTCTCTCTGATGGGCGAAAAGAGTATCTGGTCTTATAATGCCTTGTAGGCACTGTCTGTGCAGCTACTTGCTTGATGGCATGTTGTATACGTGTAATTTGATTGTCTATATCTGTCACCGGTTTGTTGTCATAATCGTAGGTGAGGTCAGTGTTGTCTAGTCGTAGTTTGAAATCATCCCAGTCAGTCAGTGAGTAGTTTGGTGAAGGAGAGATTGGAATTTGTATAGGATTTAGAGAGATATGGAGGGTGATAGGAATGTGGTCAGAGCCCGAAAGAGGGCCAGGAGTTATAAAGTGGTGTAAGTGATTACTGGCCCTGTTGGTGAAAATTTTGTCAGGAGTTCCTTTACCGTTGTGTGTGAAAACAGTGGGAAAATGTGGACCTAGATGAGTGAGATGTTTTTGGGTTACAAGGGTTAAGAGTTGTCTTCCGTGTGTGTTTGTGGAATTGTCATGAAAAACTGTATGTCTAGCATTAAGATCAGCTAGGAGATAGACTGGTAGATGTGTGTGATTAAAGATTATAGATAGATCATGAAGATTTATGTTCGTGTTAGGACGAGTATAGGTAGTGTAAATGATAATTGGTCCGTGTATAGTGTGTATCTTCACAGCCATGCTATGAGGATCTGTGAATGGAAGGGAGAGAAATTCATGGTGTATGGTACTGTTCACCAGGATGGCTACGCCATTCCAGTGATCAGCAGGTGATTGGCGTGCAGTGTAGCCAAGGTGCCGGACTCTTTGGTCATCTCGCACACATGTGCTATTTAAAAGTAGCACATCAGGGCGTTCAGACTCAAGTAGTTCGGCCAGAATATGTTTGTTTGGATTGTAGGCCCTATATTAAATTGAGTGACTTTAAGAGCCATGATTTTGGGAGGTTGGTGTCTGGCCAAGAATATCAGTGAGCACTCATCAGCAATGTGTGGACTACTTCATCAAGGTGTTGGGAGACGGGAGGATCTGGTTGGGGATATTTTGTACTATATCGAGGAGTGTGAGAAGTGGAGGGACGGGAGGAACGAGAGGAGAGAGGGAAGGAGAGTTGCGGCGTTTTGGAATGGTACCAGTACTCATCTTTCCATGTGAATTAGAAGAAGAATTTGCTGTTTTCTTGGTTGAGTGGGATCGTGTCCTAGCTTTTATCCCAGGAGAAGACTCAATGGGTGGCTGAGAAGAAGTAGTATCAGAGTGAGAGGCAGGGTAAGAAGCAGAGGAGGTAGAAGGAGAAGGGGAGGAGGCATAGTAGCGGCTGAGGTAGACACTGAGGGAGAAGGGGAGGAGATGTCAGTAGGGAGAGAGAAGTGACCAGGAAAAGAAACTGCATCAAAATTGTTAACTTTCAAGAGGTCATTCAGGAGAGTGGGGTAGTGAATTTTGTCGAAATTTTTGGCACAATGAACGGCAGTCAACACTATTGTCTCGAGAACATAGGATCGCTGAGATGGTGCAGAAGCTTTGGAGATATAATTGTGGACTGCAGCCGCATAAGTAGGAGGATGGGAAGAAGTAGAAGGAGGAAGGTTGGTATGTGTGGCAGTTGTGGAGAGAGGAGGGTTGGTATGTGTGGCATCTGTAGATGGAGAAGGGTTGGTAGGTGTGACAGGTGTAGAGAGGGGAGTCTGAAACTGTGAGGCCATACTAGTGACTGGATTAGGGAGGTTGAGGGGTGTGTCTTTACGCAGTGTTGAGACATAGTCCCTACAGAGCTTACACTGGAAATCTGTAGCTACATGAGGCTCAGAACAGTTAATGCACTTTGGGTCTCTTGAGCATTTACTATAGTGGTGTCCATTAAGAGAACATTTAGAACACATCATTTGACTTTGACAGTTTTCCTTTGAGTGACCAAAACTGTAGCATTTATAGCATTGCACCACAGGGATATAGTTAGGCAAAAACAAGGAAGTGGCAGGTATATGAAAATACTTTTTCTATAATTCCACTTTTGAATAAGACATCAGCATCAGCTGGTGTGGAGCACCTTATTTTCAATACATTTGTCTTTGGAGGGTGATAGATATCCTCAACAGTAATATTGTTCTGGGTAGAAATGTTAGTCATTAGGTCAGTCTTGTCAGTGTCATAAGCTTCTATGAGTGAGGAGTCAACTGGTTTGGCCACAACTGTGCTCCTGGCCTTGTGGTCAGGAGCCCAATCAATTGAAAAACCTGCATTTGAAAGCTTTTCACGAACCTCCTTGCTAGTACAGGTATCAAAATGTTGGGGAGAGAGATTAATCTTAACTCCAAAATCGGGTTTTGAATACATTAATCATAGGGGTTTGAGTGATGTTGAAAAAGGTAGAGGCATAGTCAATAGTATTCTTATCAGGTCCAGAATAGTTTAGGAGGAGGGCCATGGTCGGTGATCGAGGTCCCCGTGCAGTTGCCATGATGGCAACAGCACAGTGCAAGATGAAGCACTTCGATGATTGGCTCGCTAAAGTGGATTAATCAAGTGGTCCTGATGGGACATGTTGTTATGATGTACCTGCCCAGAATGGGCTTCCCATGCGGTTATCACTTGGACACCTGCCACGGGCACCAGACCAGACGAATACACCGAGGTGCAGGTCCAGCTGGTCCAGAAAAAAGGAAGTAAAGAGTCTAGAGAGTAGAGAAAGGTGCTGGTGTCTTCCAAGTGATGTAGTCTCGCCTATCCACTGTGTGGGTATCTTAACCACCTCAATGAAGGGGGTTTGACTGGCCTCTTGGGAGATTACGGCACAAAAGGGAGCTAACTCGTGTCACACCAAAAAAAGATATTGTTTAAAAAAAAGCTGTCTAAAAAAATCAGAGATGCTGTTAACACCGACTCTAGAAGCGAGGAAATAACTGTAAGCCAATGGATACACATGCACTATGTGCAGAGGTGTCGAGGTGATGCTTTGAAAGATCAGCAAGGTGACACCTTGGGCAGTGATGGTTAGCCGGACACAGCAGCAGGAGTGCAGAGGACGGAGTTCTTCCCTTGGGAAGACCACCAACGACGCACTGTTCCCGGTGTTGATGTCCTTGTTGCGCTCAGCAGGTACCACAAGCAGGTTAGCAGGATTGTTGAGGAGGAAAAAAACCTCATAAGAGGTAAAAAGCCTCTCCCAGCACGGGGATCGCAAGGCAACTGAACGAAGCAAATTCAGGAGCAGCTACGTCTTGCCAGTGCGGGTGCCGGTGTAGGAATGAGGTCATGAGCCAGCATTAATGCTCTGCATAACAAGGGACTTTCTATATAGTAGTATGTCACTGATGTCAGCTAGGACTGTATACCATGTACATGTACTTGTAGTAAATAAAAGATATATTATTATTATTATTATTGTGAAGGGCACAAAGTTAACTAGACGAGGTACCCAGTATATTATTTACATTCTCTCTGTACATGTTGATAAAGAAAACGGTGGCATGAACAGTATTTGACGATAACTGAAAGGTATCCTTGTTGTGAGTTTTTTTTTTATTTAGACTTTGCGATCATAATATGCAATAGTCTTGGGGACACATAACAAGTACATTTTGTATATATAATCTAGGATAACCCAAAAAGTCAAACAATAGGCCTATTTCCATTGGGGTTTCTCAAATTGCTTGCATACGTAGTTAGTTGACAAAGAACTATTACTACACCTCTGGAAAGCAGAAGCCATACTCTTTTGCACGAAAAGTAAACTGAAAAGGGTATACCTGGAGAGAGTTCCAGGGGTCAACGCCCCTGCGGCCCGGTCTGTGACCAGGCCTCATGTTGGATCAGAGCCTGATCAACCAGGCTGTTACTGCTGGCCGCATGCAGTAATGGGGAACCATCACTTCAGTATCTTCGGTGAAATATCTGGGATTCCTTTTTGACCCAAACTTGTCAGGAGATTGATAGGGAACAATTTAGTAAAAAAAAAAAAAAACGAATGCCAGGATAAAGTTCCTCTTTAGACAGGCTCGCAGGACCTTACGTCTACCTCTTATACAATGTCATGTAGATCATTCTTGCTCTTCATGGTACTCTGCTCTAACAATAACATGAAAGACAACAAATCGCCTTGGACAAAATGGTGAGATTCTTCCTGTCCAAGAAAGCATGTAGGCCAGGATGAATTACAACAACTGGATATGCTGAATTTTGAAGACAGAGTAAAGTAACTGAAGTTAAATCACGTTTATAAAAGTGCTTACAAGTAGTGTCCAGAATATCTTGCTGCAAACTTTGTCAGGATTAGGAACCAAAACAAGTATGGTACTAGGGAAGTGAACACAATTTTGTAGTACCTAGGATTGCCTGCACATGTCAAAGCCAGTTCAGGAAGAGAACTGAAAGGTACCTAAGAATGAAGCTACATAAAGGGAAGAGTGATTTCTTGTAAAGCTAACACTGGTGTATCTATTACTTTATATATATTGTATCTCCTATTATTGTAACTGATTTTCACACAGCTGAGTTACTTAGCTGTTTTAACTTTTAAGATTGAACTAATATATTGCAAGGACCCCAATGTAAATAAATCACCTTGTCTGACATTTTTGGGTTATCATAGGTAATGTACAGTATATATGATCATTGTAATTATGTGTATCTGTTCCTATTTACTGTGCAGTCCGTCCTCGGTCATTAATGCTACTTGATAATGATTGTAGCTGACCGAAAGACGCTTAATTTGTAAACTAATTCTTGAGTTGTAAAAAGATATATTGTTATAAAAGCGGAAACCCTGGCGGAAGTTTCCCATGCGATGTCTCAGCAAGTGTTCATCTAGCCTCACCCAGTGTAGCCTCACCCTGTGTAGCCTCACCCAGTGTAGCCTCACCCAGTGTAGCCTCACTCAATGTAGCCTCACCTAATGTAGCCTCACCCAGTGTAGCCTCACTCAGTGTAGCCTCACCCAGTGAAGCCTCACTCAATGTAGCATCACCCAATGTAGCCTCACCCAGTGTAGCCTCACCCAGTGTAGCCTCACCCTGTGTAGCCTCACCCAGTGTAGCCTCACCCAGTGTAGCCTCACTCAATGTAGCCTCACCCAGTGTAGCCTCACCCTGTGTTGCCTCACCCAGTGTAGCCTCACCCAGTGTAGCCTCACTCAATGTAGCCTCAACAATGTAGCCTCACCCAGTGTAGCCTCACCCAGTGTAGCCTCACCCAGTGTAGCCTCACCCAATGTAGCCTCACCCAATGTAGCCTCACCCAGTGTAGCCTCACCCAGTGTAGCCTCACCCAGTGTAGCCTCACCCAGTGTAGCCTCACCAAGTGTAGCCTCACATAGTGTAGCCTCACCCAGTGTAGCCTCACCCAGTGTAGCCTCACCCAGTGTAGCCTCACCCAGTGTAGCCTCACCAAATGTAGACTCACCCAGTGTAGCCTCACTCCAGTGTAGCCTCACCCAGTGTAGCCTCACCCAGTGTAGCCTCACTATGTAGCCTCACCCAGTGTAGCCTCACCCAGTGTAGCCTCACCCAGTGTAGCCTCACCAATGTAGCCTCACCCAGTGTAGCCTCACAAGTGTACCTCACCAGTGTAGCCTCACCCAATGTAGCCTCACCAATGTAGCCTCACCCAGTGTAGCCTCACCCATGTAGCCTCACCCAGTGTAGCCTCACCAATGTAGCCTCACCCAGTGTAGCCTCACCCAGTGTAGTCTCACCCATGTAGCCTCACCCAGTGTAGCTCACCAGTGTAGTCTCACCAGTGTAGCTCACCCAGTTAGCCTCACCCATGTAGCCTCACCAGTGTAGCCTCACCCAGTGTAGCTCACCCAGTGTAGCCTCACCCAGTGTAGCCTCACCAATGTAGCCTCACCCAGTGTAGCCTCACCCAGTGTAGCCTCACCCAGTGTAGCCTCACCAGTGTAGCCTCACAAGTGTAGCCTCACCCAGTGTAGCTCACCCAGTAGCCTCACCCAGTGTAGCCTCACCATGTAGCCTCACCAATGTAGCCTCACCCAGTGTAGCCTCACCTGTGTAGCCTCACCCTGTAGCCTCACCCAGTGTAGCCTCACCCAGTGTAGCCTCACCAATGTAGCCTCAACAATGTAGCCTCACCCAGTGTAGCCTCACCCAGTGTAGCCTCACAGTGTAGCCTCACCCAATGTAGCCTCACCCAGTGTAGCCTCACCCAGTGTAGCTCACCAGTGTAGCCTCACCCAGTGTAGCCTGCCTCACCCAGTGTAGCCTCACCAGTAGTGTAGCCTCACCCAATGTAGCCTCACCCAGTGTAGCCTCACCCAGTGTAGCCTCACTAATGTAGCCTCACCCAGTGTAGCCTCACATAGTGTAGCCTCACATGTAGCCTCACCCAGTGTAGCCTCACCCAGTGTAGCCTCACCCAATGTAGCCTCACCCATGTAGCCTCACCCAGTGTAGCCTCACCCAGTGTAGCCTCACAAGTAGCCTCACCCAGTGTAGCCTCACCATCCCAGTGTAGCCTCACCCAGTGTAGCCTCACCAAGTGTAGCCTCACCCAGTGTAGCCTCACCAGTAGCCCCCAGGTAGCCTCACAGTGTAGCCTCACCCAGTGTAGCCTCACCCATGTAGCCTCACCCAGTGTAGCCTCACCCAGTGTAGCCTCTCACCAATGCCTCCCATGTAGCTCACTAATGTAGCCTCACCCAATGTGCCTCCGTGTAGCCTCCCCAATGTAGCCCATGCTTGCTCACCCAATGTTGCCTCACCCAGTGTAGCCTACCCAGTGTAGCCTCACCCAGTAGCCTACCCAGTGTACCTCACCAGTGTGCCTCACCCAGTGTGCCTCACCAGTGTAAACTCACCATGTAGCCTCACCCATGTAGCCTCCCTATGTGCTCACAATGTGCCTCCCTAGTGTGCCTCACCCAAGTAGCCTCACCATGTAGCCTCACCCAGTGAGCTCACCCAGTGAGCCTCATCCACAGTAGCCTCACCAGTGTAGCCTCACCTAAAGTGCCTCACCAGTGTGCCTCATCCAGTGTGCCTCACCAGTGTGCCACCCAGTAGCCTCACCCAGTGTCCATGTCACATGTAGCCTCACCATGTAGCCCACCCAAGTAGCCCACCAGGTAGCCTCACCAGGTAGCCTCACCCAGTGTGCCTCACCAGTGTAGCTCACCCATGACCTCACCCAGTGAGCCTCACCCAAGTAGCCTCACGAGTTAGCCTTACCCATGAGCCTCACCAGTGAGCCTACCGTGTAGCCTCACCAAGTAGCCTACCAGTATCCTCCCAATGTGCCTCACCCAGTGTAGCCTCACCCAGTGTAGCCTCCTCAAGTGCCTAACCATGTAGCCTCACCCAGTGTAGCCTCACCCAGTGTAGCCTCACCCAGTGTAGCCTCCCATAGCCTCACCAAGTACCTCACCCAGTGCCTCACCCATGTGCCTCACCCATGTGCCTCATATCACCACCAGTGTAGCTCACCCAGTGTAGCCTCCCCAGTGTAGCCTCACCCAGTGTCCTCACCCATGTAGCTCTCCCATGTAGCCTCCCAGGTGCCTCCCCAGTGTGCCTCACCTAGTGTGCCTCACCCAATGTAGCCTCACCCAGTGTAGCCTCACCAAGTAGCCTCCCCAGTGGCCTCCCAAGTGCCTCACCCTGTGGCCTCACCCAGGTAGCCCCATGTAGCCTCCATAGTCTATGCCTCACCATGTACCTCACCCAGGTAGCCTACCATGTCAGTAGCCTCACCAGTAGCCTCACCCAGTGTGCCTCAACAGTGTGCCACCCAGTGTAGCTCCCAGTAGCCTCACCAGTGTAGCCTCACCATGTGCTCACCCAGTGTAGCCTCCAAGTGTAGCCTCACCCATGTAGCCTCAATGTAGCCTCACAGTGTACCTCCCATTTGCCTCCAGTGTGCCTCCCCAAGTGCCTCACCCAGTGTGCCTCTCCCAGTAGCCTACCCAATGTGCCCCCTGTAGCCTACCCAGTAGCCTCACCATGTGCCTCACCAGTGTAGCCTCACCAATGTGCCTCACCCAGTGAGCCCACCAGTGTAGCCTCCCAGTGACCTCACAGTGTGCCCCCCAGTGTAGCCTCAACCCCAGTGCCTCACCCATGTGGCCTACCAAGTGGCCTCCAGTGCCTCACCAGTGTGCCTCACCCAGGTGCCTAGCCTCACCCATGTAGCCTCACCCAGTGTGCTCACCCAAAGTAGCCTCACCGGTGCCTCACCAATGTAGCCTCACTAGTGTGTCACCCAGTGTAGCCTCACCCATGTAGCCTCACCCAGTACCTACCAAGTAGCCTCACCCAGTGTGCCTCACCATGTAGCCTCACCAATGTACCTCACCCAGTGCCCTCCTACGTGGCCTACCTGAGCTCACTGAGCCTCCCCGTGGCCCAGTACCCACAGTCCCCATGTGCTCACCCAGTGTGCCTACCCAGTTAGCCTCCAGTGCCTCACCAGTGTAGCCCACCAGTGTGCCTCACCCAGTGTAGCCTCACCCAGTGTAGCCTCTGTGCCTCACCTTTACCATGTAGCCTCACCATGTAGCCTCACCCATGTAGCCTCACCCAGTGTAGCCTCACCCAGTGTAGCCTCAATGTAGCCTCACCCAGTAGCTCACCCAGTGTAGCCTCACCAATGTGCCTCACTCAGTGTGCTCACCCAGTGTAGCCTCACCCAGTGTAGCCTCACCCAGTGTAGCCTCACCAAGTAGCCTCACCATGTAGCCTCACCCAATGTAGCCTCACCAGTAGTAGCCTCACCCAGTGTAGCCTCACTAATGTAGCCTCACCAGTGAGCCTCCCAGTGAGCCTCCAGTGGAGCCTCAACCAGTGTAGCCTCACCCAGTGTAGCCTCACTCAGTGTAGCCTCACCCAGTGTAGTCTCACAAAATGTACCCTCACCTAGTATAGCCTCACCCAATGTAGCCTCACCCAATGTAGCCTCACCCAGTGTAGCCTCACCCAACGTAGCCTCACCCAGTGTAGCCTCACCCAGTGCAGCCTCACCCAATGTAACCTCACCCAGTGTAGCGTCACCCAATGTAGCCTCACCCAGTGTAGCCTCACCCACCCAGTGTAGCCTCACCTAATGTAGCCTCACCCAGTGTAGCCTCACCCACCCAGTGTAGCCTCACCTAGTGTAGCCTCACCCAATGTAGCCTCACCCAGTGTAGCCTCACCCAGTGTAGCCTCCCAGTGTAGCCTCACCCAGTGTAGCCTCACCCAGTGTAGCCTCACCCAATGTAGCCTCACCCAGTGTAGCCTCACCCAGTGTAGCCTCACCCAGTGTAGCCTCACCCAGTGTAGCCTCACCCAGTGTAGCCTCACCCAGTGTCTAAATCAGTAGACTGTACCAAGGGATAACGCACTAATATTATTACGTTAACAGGAGTGCTACAAGTTATTGCAATGACTTCCCAAGCAGAAAAGGACGATTTTATTCATATTGAACCTTCTTTTATTATGACTGATTTTCACACAGGTGAGTTAGCTGTTTTAATCTTTAAGGTCATAATCATGATTGATTTCCACTGTATCTTACAGCTAGGTTTTAAATAATAAGATATTTACAAGGACTCCTATGGAAATAAGTCACCTCGTCTGACTTTTCTTGAGTTATGCTAGGAAATTTACACATATGTTACTATGTATGATAATTTTAGTCATCTAAATTTGTGTAACTGTACTAATTTATACCTGTATCTAAATAAACTTACTAACATAAAAGAGCCAATGACTATAGTTTGTTTCCATTCGGGAACAATTTTCCATCTCATCCTGGAAGCGACCCACAACACTGGACTTAAGGTATTTCTTAATTGCTGTGTCAACAGAAGCAAGAGCTGGAAGGAAACATAACCAACTTCTCCATTCGCTCTTGGGTCAAACCTGGGCCCTTCCATTGTAAGCTGAAAGTGCAACCATAGATCCGAGAAGCTCTGATCTTTTCATTGTAGGCTCTCGAGTCATAATGGTCCTTTATGATGAAAGTGTAGACTGGTTCAGGTGTTGATTCACCGGGAAATCTCCCGGCCCGGGTCTTTACCAGATGGCGACCCTGCTCCGGCTCCCTGGCGTGGGAGTAGCAGAGACCTAAGTCTCCCATGGGAGGGGGTACCCCTCAGCGGCGGGACCCAGGCCTAGCCATAGTCGCCCACAAGCACGAGGCAGGTAGGTAGATAGATGCTAGGCCCCTCTGGTCTGCCACCTTCCCCGCCCCAAGGAGGCTGACGGGAAGGGCAGGCGTGCGAACCGCAGATGGTAGCAAGCTCCAGCCTGGGCACCTACCCTGCCCTAGAAGGGCTGGGCATGGTGATCGACCACTGGTTCATCATGCTCATAATAACATCATCATCCATTTGTACAATAATTTAAAATAAGGACCTTTCATGCCTATGTTAATTTTGATGAAGTGAATTAAGAGCAATTATAAGAGAACATAATTGATAATGTTTTTTTAATCACTCTGATAACCACTGTATGTGTTACTGAAATGTTATACAAAGCACGCAGACGTTATCTCCTTGTCCTGGGTCACCCGTGACAATGTTAGTACGCGCTCGTCCTCCTTATCAACAATGTCACTCCATTGTTCACTTGGCACCACGCTCATATTCTCCCACAGCGACTCATCCATAGCGTCCACAACCACCACGTCATCCTTCCTCGCACCATCAGCAGCGCCATGTCTCTGATGGCCCATCCATTGATCACATGCCACTGCCACATGTCCAGGTGATCCACACAACCGACACGTCCGAACTTGGCCCGTGTAAATCACATAGACTTGCTGACGGAACTCTTCCGTCATGACATAAGAAGGAATTTGACATTTGAGCATCATTTTCAAAGAAAATGAACCTTCAGGCAGCCCGGCATAAGTCGCCTGGGTCCACCGGCCCACCGTGGCTGCATGGATGTCACCAAATTGACTGAATACGTCCCGTACATCAACATCCAAAGCTTCAAATGGTACATTACGAATTCTTATCCAAGTGTAGTAATGGGACACATCTCGAAGTCATACCTCTAATCCCGTGTTGACGACAATCCTCTTCTCCTGATACTTTTCAACGACACGCTCATATGCACCGGCCACTGCAAACTTGATGAAAATTCTTGATGAACCGTTGAGGGATATTCCATATAGTTCCTCATTGGCTATCCCTAAAGAATCCCTCAAAACAGCTGGGAGGAGAACATCTGCATTGCTTGGGTAAATTGAGTCTTTCAACACTTCAATACATGCAGTATTGACGCGATGTCTGTAGTGCTCTGCCATGTTGGTGAAAACCACCAGTTCTCTATTCTACCGCCAGGGACCAAAAACAAGTACACCCGCACTCCGCAAAGGCTGGGCAGCGAATCTTTTGAAGTGTCTTCGATTCACATCTATTCTGAACCCACCCAGGAAATAAATCATATCCAAGAACATTAAAGAAGGTCTGAAGAAGAACACCTCAAATTCACTGACATACGCTGCAATAACCAAACAAGCAGACACCACCAAGATTCTATACGCCACTCTACTGACACCTTGGCCCAGCAAAGCCCTCTCTCCACTTCCTGACAGTGCTCCTTCAAAAGTGCTGTACTGCATGGTGTATGCTCACCTGGCAAATGCAGTGAATCCTGACATTTTTAACGCTACTATCAATGAACTCTTCCGCTTGAATAACATGCTTGCCTTCAATTTCCCTAACTCCACACCTTCGGCCGACATCCTTAAGATCCTTCCCAACTTTGTAAGCTTCACTGCACCTGCAGACCTGTTTCCTGCCCACGCAACTTATCATGTAACTACTCCATCTGACTCCATAGCCGACAACGTTGATTCTTCTGCTTCAATCACAGCCTCTAACGTCTCTTAACCAGCAGAAAAATCACCAACACACCTCTCCACTGCTCCTGCCGACCCACAATCTCCCGCCAGTACCATTGCAGACTCGCCCTCAGAATCCTCTTACGAGGAAGATGTAAATGACTCCAGTACACCCTCATCGGAAAACCTTTCCTTCTACACTTCTCCATCGAATGCTGACACCATGACCTGCACTGAGCTCTACAAAGGCCTCGGTGCCGGAACTGTCAGATTTGCCTGCGAGCCACCACTTCCCTTCACACTTACCCAAGTACTGGAGTTCATCAAGCCTCCACGTTTCACCTTTGGAACCAAGAAAAACTATATCACCTCTCTAGGAGGAGCTTCAAAAAGTTTGAAAATGGATTCTCTACAAATCTGCCTCCTTAATGCTTCCAGTTCTCAAGACCTGATGCAAGCACAGCCTGCTGCTCCTGTTTCTCCAGTCCGCCCCACGAATGCCTAGCTGCTGGGTTAAAACCTGGCACTTTTTTTTACGACTGCAGACACTCCTCTCCCGTCTTCCCAGAAATGGGTCTTACCTAAACTCTCTTATCTTCTCTTGTCTTGTCTTGAATTATCATTTAGTTGCCTCCATTTTCCATCTCTTCTTCTTCATTCCGATTTTCTCGACTCAGACCTTACCTCTTTTCATAATGTAGTTTCGATGTCTTAAAACTCATTAAAATATGTCTCCCTACCAGGCTTTCGCGAGTTATTGACCACAGGCCTAATATTTCTACCTAATATATAAGAGAGACAGACAGGGATCTATGAGTCCACCAGAGTGAACGTTGAATTGCCACAACTGGGACGAGTTAAACAACACTTGTGTCTTTCACAGAAATTCAACTGTACATTTGATATATTTTAATGAGGCACAAATCGTGCTCACTGAAGTTGAGCTTAAGAACGTAAAAACATAACATAAGACTGCAAGAACACTGCAACAGACCTACCGGCCCATACTAGGCACGTCCTTTTTAAACCCAAACCTTCAAGTCCATTCTCAAATCTACCCAAAGAATAAGCTTAGATAACTCCACTAACTCAAATACAACCCCTATTACCAGTGTAATTATTCAACCTGTATGTAAAGCTAACCAAAGTTTTAACATTAATTACCCTACTAAGCAGACTGTTCCTCTCACCAACTACGCAGTTTTCAAACCAGAGCTTCCAGCATCCTTTCTAAACCTAAACTTATCTAATTTTAATCCATTATTTCGAGTTCTTTCTTGGAGGGATATTCTCAGAACATTATTTGTATCACCTATATTTATGCCCCTCTTACACTTATACAGTTCAGTCATGTCTTCCCTCACTCTGCGTCTTACAAGATAATGTAAGTTAATGGCTCCCAATTTATCTTCGTATGAAACATTTCTTATGCAGTGGATTATTTTTTTGCCATTTTTCTCTGTTTAGATATAAATTTATTGGAGAACATTCTGTAATATGGAAACCAAAACTGAGCAGCATAATCCAAGTGATGACACAATAATGATGTATACAACTGTAGTATGATCTCTGGATTCTTATTGCTTATACTTCTTGTTAAATCCAAGTAATTATTTAATTTATAAGCGCTGGGGTTATTTACATTCTAGACTTTACAGTTATCTTCAGTGAACTGCATCTGCGACTTTTCTGACCACGAATTGAGAATGTTTAAATCCTTGTTAAGTATACTGGCATCTTACTGTGAATCTATTATTTTACCTATTTATGTGTCGTCAGCGAATTTGCTCGAGAAACTTGTTATTCATAACAAAAAAAGGCACAATACCGTGACTGGAACAATACACAAATAACCCGCAATTGAAGAAAGGAGCTTACGACGACGTTTCGATCCGACTTGGACCATTTACAAAGTCACACTAACAGGAAGAAGGGAGGGAGGGAGGTTTATATAGGCAGCCGAGAGGGGCGGGAACAAGAGAAAGTGATGGAGGAGTAATAGTGGTAGTAGTAGTGGTAGTAGTATGTGAGTTACTAGCTCCCTTGCAGTGCTGACTCCACTCCTACTACTACTACCACTACTACTACTACTACCACTACTACTACCAGTATTACTCCTCCACCCCTTTCTCTTGTTCCCGCCCCTCTCGGCTGCCTATATAAACCTCCCTCCCTCCCTTCTTCCTGTGTCGCTTTGCATCATCAACATGATGCAATTCTCTAACTGGGTTAAGATCAAGCCTACAAGTGGACTTATCAATGTTTCTTCCAAGCTAGCACTTGCAGCTGCCATCAGCGGCAGCTGCAAGTCAAATTCACTGCGATCTTGTCACTCAAAGCTGCCTTCATTGTCGTCTGTCTTGACGACACTGAGGCTGAGAAACTTCTTACCACCACTGCTACCACCACTGCTACTACCACTGCTACCACCACTGCTACTACCACTGCTACCACCACTGCTACTACCACTGCTACCACCACTGCTACTACCACTGCTACCACCACTGCTACTACCACTGCTACCACCACTGCTACTACCACTGCTACCACCACTGCTACTACCACGCTTCAAGACCGAGGATTTCAAGTTTGGACTTTCCCAGCCAAGGACCAAGAGGACGGTGTTCCTCAAACGCCTGGACTCATTCATTACTACTCAAGATACTGACGAAATCAAGTCATCTATAGATGACCAGAACCCTTGGGCAAAGGTTGACTCCATTACAAAAATACCTAATGCTGCCTCCATGCTGAAGGTCACCTTCAGTGACGTCACCATGACAGAAAAATCATTAGATGAGGGACTAGCTATACACTACTTCTACATTAACCCGTCCTTCATAGAAGCAGAAAGATTCACAATCGTCCCACAATGCTACATATGTTATTCTTACACACCACTAGAGACTGCACCAACAAAGACAAGAAGTTTTGCACAAACTGCGGTACTGAGGGCCACGATTTCAAGTCCTGCTCCACTATACGCTTGCTGCTCGTTGCCCTTCACGTCGTGAGGTACTCTAGAAGAAACTGGAAGCAAACCAGATAAAAACACAACAAAAGTCCCCCACCTACGCTGCTATTGCCAAGATCCAGGCAGACACCACCAAACTCCCCAAAGCTTCACTACCACCTACCAACACAGTTGTCTCTCCGCCAACAAATGATACCACCAAAATCCAGTACTGTATGATATATGCCTAGCAGTGACGTCACCTCAATGCAGACCAATGAAATACCTCCAGCAAGCCAGACAACCAATCAGCATGCATCCACTACTCCACCAACAACCGCATCTCCACCAGCCAAGAAAGCGAAACTTATTACAACTGAAAATCCGACACAACACAAAATTTCCCGGCTTATCATTCTACACAGCCGATATAAATGGAGATGACCTGCCCTTGACTGAAGTCTACACTCGGCTGCAAAATGGAAGAATCAAGTTCACTATTGACGACACCGACGAACCTAACCTCTGGACGTTCACAGATGTACTTGAAGCAGTTGCAGATCCAAAAGAAAACCCAGAATTCGCCTACACCAACGTCTACATAGATGTCTTGAACAAATCCTCGATTAAGAAGCAAACCAACGGTACCATGCACCATGTCAGACACAGACATGTCTCGACATAATACTGCACCTCACCACCACTCCGATTAAAACACCTCACCACCAAACAATTACCACCAACCCAAGCCAGCCGCCAGTCTTCACCACCAGCTAGACCTTCCCAAGAGAGATGCAGCCAGCTCGGCCAGCCCTTCTTGCCTTCTACATCGTCTACAAGTTCCTGATTCTCCAGCTCCTGTCCACTATAGCTCTGCTGCTGTCAGTGTGACTTTGTAAATGGTCCAAGTCGGACGGAAACGTCGTCGTAAGCTCGTTTCTTCAATTGCGGGTTATTTGTGTAAACTTGTTATTCTCTCGTTAAGGTTATTAAAGTAAATTATGAACAACATTTGGCCTACAACGCCACTTATTATAGATCCCCTCTCATTTTTTTGCAGACAACGATCTTTGCTTCCTATTGGTCAGCCAAGACTCGATCCATGACTGGAATTTTTCTCCAATATCATAAGCTGCCACTTTCTTAAATCAGTCTTTTGTGTTCTATTTATAAAAATCCAATTTAACAATATCGTATTCTTTCTGAAGAAAGTCACTAAAATTGTCAAGAATAAACGGCGCATCGTGAATCCATGTTGAGTATCATGAATCAAATTATGATGAGGCGTCGATGGTGACTGGAAGTCACCACCGTACATAATACCATGGAACAAAATAGTAGCAACTACAAAACTTGAAAAATACTGACATACACGATACTCAACCAATTGTATCAATTATTTAAAATACCGACAAGTTGATGAATGAGACACTTGTGCAACCTAGCTAAGACCTGAGCACAATAGTACAGTAACATGCGGAAACAAAATAGTAACACATATTATAGTGTAACACACATGAACAGCTGAGTAACACAAGAAAAATACAATAACATACAGAAAATACATGCAGAACAATCTCCTTGTTGACATACATGTTAAAATGATTGAAGATTGTGAACATTGTTGTATATATGTATATATTTTAATGAAATGCAATATGCAGTTTATGGCATTAATTGAGACGACGTTTCGTTTTCCAGGGACTTTATTAATACTTGATGGAGAGATAAAGTCCTCGTAGACTTTATCAATACCTCATAAATATAGTCCTCATAGGCTTTATCAATCTCTGATGCATAACGTCCTGGTGGACGAAACGTCTGCTCAGTAAATGCCAGACTCAACATATTGTCTTATTCACCTACATGTCGGAATATATTACCACAGATTTATGTGGGCATATGTGTGTGATACAGAGAATTGTATGTGTTGCTGTATATATAGGCTGCATATATTGAGATGCATAAATGAGTGTGAAAACATGTGAGTGTCTACTCCTATGGATCTTTGCATGCCACGAAAATACAAACTATTAATAACAAAAAAGAAAGCTGATTAACATGTACAGTTGTGTTCAGGGAGGTAGAAAAATAGATAAACACATTAACACTCATCTACTTGCAATAAAAGATTCACAAACACACTTACTCATGTACATAATTGAGAAAAATGTATTTATTATAGAAAATTAATGGGACATAAATAGAAGTTCAAAATTTTCCTTAATTAGCCTCTCCTCGGTGGCCGAGCTGTGTGGCAGCTTGGTCTCGTCTAGCTGGTGTACGGTCGTGGCTGTCTTGGTGGGTGTAATTACTGGATACAATTTTCTGTGTGTCACCTCCAGTAATTCCACCCACCTGGACAGTCTCTACCGTAGACCAGCTAGACAAGACCAAGTTCCATGCAACAAGGTCACTGGGGGTGGCAACCGCTGACTCTGAGGAAGTAGGGAAGGGAGTCCACCTGAGGTGACACAAGTGGATTCCTGGAGACACTGATCCGGGGAAGGCACCGCTGACTCCTGGGAAGTGGGGAAGGGAGTCCATCTGAGGTGACACAGATGGACTCCTGGAGACACGGATCCGGGGAAGGCACCGCCGACCTTAGGCAAGTGGGGAAGGGAAGACATCCGGGAGCGAACGGATGGATTCCTGGATACATGAACTTAGGGAAAGTTGTTGTTGAGGCTGACCTTGGCGTAGTGGGGAAGGGGATTCATCCGAGAGCGAACGAATGGATTCCTGGATACATGAACCTTGGGAAGGCAAGAATACTAGCAGTTGAGGCTGACCTTGGGGAAGTGGAGAAGGGGAGATATCCGGCGGTAGACGGATGGATTCCTGGATAGATGAACCTGGGGAAGACAAGAATACTAGCAGTTGAGGCTGACTTTGGGGAAGTGGGGAAGGGGAGACATCCGGCGGCGGACGGATGGATTCCTGGATACATGAACCTGGTGAAGGCAGGAATACAGGTTGGTGAGGCTGACCTTGGGGAAGTGAGGAAGGGGAAACATCCGGAGGCGGACGGATGGATTCCTGGATACATGAACCTGGGGAAGGCTGAGGCTGGAAGGCAGAGATGAGAACACAGAGAGGCGAGGCTGACCTTAGGGAAGTGAGGAAGGGGAGACATCCGGGGGCCCACGGATGGATTCCTGGACACATGAACCTGGGGAAGGCGAGGGGGGTGGACCTTAAAGACGAACCACTGGCCTCCACGTGGCAAGGTCTGGTAACTCAGAGATAACTCTGAGGCTGACAGTGGTCGCAAATAATAATTTTATTGTTATCATTTATTATAGTTAGTGATTTCTTAATCACTACTTAATTAATATTTAATATAATTACATATTTAGTGTGAGAGCGGTGAGTAAGAGGACTGCAGGACCTGGAGACCAGAAATCGGAAAAAAAACATACATTCACATTCACATACACACATATATATACACACACACACACACTAGTCCCGGAGCTAAGGGGTATGTCCTACAAGGAGAGGTTAAGGGAAATCGACCTGACGACACTGGAGGATAGGAGAGATAGGGAGGACATGATAACAACATATAAGATACTGAGAGGAATTGACAAAGTGGACAGAGACAGAATGTTCCAGAGATGGGACACAGCAACAAGGGGACACAGATGGAAGTTGAAGACTCAGATTAATCACAGAGATGTTAGGAAGTATTTCTTCAGTCACAGAGTGGTCGGGAAGTGGAATAGTTTAGGAAGTGATGTAGTGGAGGCAGGCTCCATACATATCTTTAAGAAGAGGTATGATAAAGCTCATGGCGCAGGGAGAGTGACCCAGTAGCGGCCAGTGAAGAGGCGGGGCCAGGAGCTTTAACTCGACCCCTGCAACCACAACTAGGTGAGTACAACTAGGTGAGTACACACACACACACACACACATTCACACACAAACCACACACACATCATTCACAACAGTGTCTATCGACAAGTTCCTTTGCAAACATGTACAAACATTCACAAAGAAGACATACACACAAGCAGACATATATACACACGTTAGTGATCTCGGTTTGTAATTCTTTGCAGTTGGCTTACTGCCACCTTTCTGGAGTGTTGTTTTTAGTGACTGTGGGATGACCTCTATGTCTATGTTCCTCTCCATAGAATATTTAAGGCACGTGAAAGGGATTTCTTGAGGTTATTGATGAACACGGAGTTCCACGAGTCTGGGGCCCAGATTCATGGTGTTAGTATTATATCCTGTGGTGTTAGTATTATATCAGAAATTATTGAATTAACCAAATTCTGGGTCTTAGATATAAAAAATTCATTTAGATTGTCGACCCTTAGTCTAATTAATAGCTCACTAAACACTAAGTCATATTAGGACTTCAGTATTTGACTCATTTCTTTGCTGTCATCTCTCTAAGTCCTACTTCCTTTAAACAGGGGTCCAATATTGCATGTGGTTTTTGCCCTATATTTGGTATAGGAAAAGAATTTTGTTTCTTGGCTCCTGTATAATTCGTTAAGCTTAAGTTCGATATTTTTTTTTATTTCTCTCGCCAGTGCTTCCTTCCGTGTTTCACATATACTGGTCCCTTTTAGCAGCTTTGTGATTTTTCTCATTCGCCTGTAGAGGGAGCGTCTCTCTCTAGTTTACATCTTATCTTATTTTTTCAAAGGCAAATTTGTCTTGAGCATACCTCAAGTGGCATAGAGTTATGTTTTTCTATGCCAAGGTTAGGGTCCGTGTTGTTTAGGATATCTTCCCAGCTTGTTTCATTTAGGACATGGTTACGTTGATCCCACTGTATGTTTCTCTTATTGAAGTTGAATTTGGTGAAAGCACCCTTATAACTGATTTAATTTTGCTGGTCAGGAGTCCTGCTATCTGGTGTATTGTCTTTGATACTGATATACTTCGTACCAGATCATTGTAATTAGTGAAGATAAGGTTAAGTGTGTTTTCCAGTCTTGTTGGCTCCATTATTTGCTGGCTTAACGTGAATTTGTTGCAGAGATTTAATATCTTATGTGTGTGTGAATTTTCATCTGAACTGCCTCCTGGGGTTATCTCTCTATTTCAGGTGTCTTAGATTGAAATCACCCAGCAACAGGATATTTGGGGCTGGGGCTGGGAGAATTTCCAGACAGTAGTCTGTTTTCAAAAGCTGTTCCTTAAATTGTTGGGAAGTTGTGTCAGGTGGCTTGTATACAACTACAAAGTCAAGGTTTTGGTTTTCAATCTTAACTGCCAGTACTGAATAAGTTGTACCCGGGGATCCATATTTCGTTGTCAAAGTGATCATTTAAGTTGGTGTCTGTGACAGCCACAAACATTCCATTTGATTCTGTGAGGAGTCCACTGATGAAAGGTATTTTGTTGTTTGTTGATAGCTTTAGACCCTGTATAATTGCAAATACAATTGTTGTGGTATTGATGGTATGCAGGGGCTTTATTTAGCACTAATATCTGTTGTTCTGTAGTGTTGACCACTGACTATGCCTCCACTCCAGTAGTGATCCGAGGTGGTGTAGTATTTCTGTCATTTATTGCCAGTTTTTTTTCTTCCTGCCACTACAAAACCTCTTTCTCTGGAGTGGTTGTAACTTCACTGGTTTGTTTCCCATGGTCTTTATCATCTGTACCTTCTTGTCCCCTTTAAATAGTGTGCCTGATAGTATGTGTAGAAGTATTATCTTTCATGGGTTGATGAATAACACATTACAGGGTGAAATAATTTACAAGAATAAGAAATACATGCCCTATTGGTCATAAGGTCGCGACATTTTTTTTGGATGGTCAAAAATTCTCATCCCACCTGTGTTTCCAGATATTCCATGCCTACATATACCCAATGCATACAATTTGCACATATTTGATTTTTTGTTTCCAGGATTTTTCGTGGCTGGATTCCCTACTTGTGTAGTTTTTCCTGACTCCCCACTATGTACAGCACCTGTACTAGCATCAGTAACACCACCAGTTATTGATAAGGTATTAACACTATAGCAATATTGCTATTTCATATTTCTGGATCTTGCATGTGTTGGTCTTTACCTTTTTCTTCAGTACCAGCACAACTATCTCCTTCTGGTGCACTGTCTTGCATTTCTATATCTTTACAAGTACTCTTTTCCAGGGGTCACCAGGGGTCACAGCTCCAGCTGACCCACTTTCTTTAAATTCCCAAATGTCGTACAAGTCTGTCAAATTAGCAAAGAATTATATATATATTTTTTTGGGTTGGTGTTTCTGTTTTTAAGCATAAATGTAATTTTCTCCCACTGTTGTCTGTCGCTTGGGCAGACCCAAAAACTTTTTCCTGTTTTAATATCAGTAGAGGAAGACTTTGATAATTGCACAAGTCAAATAATTCATTAACTTCCAAGTGAAACATATAAAAGTTATGTAGATCTGTTATTTATAACTACTCTTGTAGTTCAATTTCCTCAGGTGAGACAGAGAAATGATTGCTGAACAGTTGAATGTTAAAGAATGTTAATTAACTACAACACATGGGTTATGGTTATGTGTATTACCTAAATTAACAAACATTAATAACTAAAAAAAATAGGTAATGAAGTGTACAGGTTATAAGGTTGAAGAAAATACACTTTACTGAACTAACTTTTAATGAGACAAAGTTTTCCTCTATTATGATCTTTATCAAGTCATGACTTGATCACTCTTAGAACTCTTGAACAGTGTGTGATGTGTTCTTCACTCACATCACTCTTGAATAATGTGTGATAATGTGCAGTACACTCACATACACTCTCGGCACACTTGGACACTTTGTGATAATGTGTTCTTCACTCCCATACATTCTCAGAACTCTTTAACAATGTGTGATAATGTGTTGTACACTCACACTCTCAGCACTCTTGAACAATGTGTGATAATGTGTTGTACACTCACACTCTCAGCACTCTTGAACAATGTGTGATAATGTGTTGTACACTCACACTCTCAGAACTCTTTATCGTGTGATATATATATATATATATATATATATATATATATATATATATATATATATATATATATATATATATGTGTGTGGTGTATGTGTGTGTGTATGTGTATGTTGATCCCATGTATCAGAAATCTTCCCTATGAGGATAGACTGAGGGCCCTGAATCTGCACTCTCTAGAAAGGCGTAGAATTAGGGGGGATATGATTGAGGTGTACAAATGGAAAACAGGAATAAACAAAGGGGATGTAAATAGCGTGCTGAAAATATCCAACCAAGACAGGACTCGCAGCAATGGTTTCAAGTTGGAAAAGTTCAGATTCAGGAAGGATATAGGAAAGCACTGGTTTGGTAATAGAGTTGTGGATGAGTGGAACAAACTCCCGAGTACCGTCATAGATGCTAAGACGTTGTGTAGTTTTAAAAATAGGTTAGATAAATACATGAGTGGGTGTGGATGGGTGTGAGCTTGTACTAGGTCAGATGCAGTGCTCCTTCCTTAAGTGAATGTAACCTGACCTGTACTAATTCCTTAAGTGGAAGTGACCTGACCAGGTGGTCGGCTGGACAATTATATGAGTGGGTGCGGTTGGGTGTGAATTGGTCCTGACTAGGTTGTGCTACTAGGTCAGATGCAGTGCTCCTTCCTTAAGTGAATGTAACCTGACCTGGCTGGGTCGGGGCATTGGCTTAAGCCGTTGGAGATTTGGACCTGCCTCGCATGGGCCAGTAGGCCTGCTGCAGTGTTCCTTCTTTCTTATGTTCTTATGTGTGTGTACTCACCTAATTGTACTCAACTAATTGTGGTTGCAGGGGTCGAGACTCAGCTCCTGGCCCCGCCTCTGCACTGTCCGCTACTGGGTCTCTGCTCTCCCTGCTCCATGAGCTTTATCATACCTTGTCTTAAAACTATGTATGGTTCCCGCCTCCACTATATCGTTCGCTAAACTATTCCACTTCCTAACTACTCTATGGCTGAAGAATTGCTTCCTAACATCCCTCTGACTCATCTGAGTCTTCAGCTTCCAGTTGTGTCCCCTTGTTTCTGTGTTTCCTCTCTGGAACATCCTGTCACTATCTACCTTGTCGATTCTCTGCAGTATTTTGTATGTCGTTATCATGTCTCCTCTAACCCTTCTGTCCTCCAGTGTTGTTAGTCCTATTTCCCTCAACCTTTCTTCATAGGACAGACCCCTGAGTTGTGGAACTAGCATTGTCGCAAACCTTTGTACTTTCTCTAATTTCTTGACGTGCTTGACCAGGTGTGGGTTCCAGACTGGTGCTGCATACTCTAGTATGGGCCTAACGTACACGGTGTACAGTGTCTTGAACGATTCCTTGTTAAGGTAACGGAACGCTAATCTTAGGTTTGCCAGTCGCCAATATGCTGCCGCAGTTATCTGGTTGATGTGTGTTTCCGGAGACGTGCTTGGTGTTATACTCACCCCAAGGTCTTTCTCCTTTGATGTGGTTTGTAGCCTTTGTCCACCTAGCCTGTACTCTGTCAGCGGTCTTCTTTGCCCTTCTCCGATCTTCATGACTTTGCATTTGGTGGGGTTAAATTCGAGAAGCCAGTTGCTAGACCAGATGTCAAGCTTGTCCAGGTCTCTTTGAAGTCCTGCTTGGTCTTCATCCGATGTGATTCTCCTCATTAATTTCACATCATCTGCGAAAAGAGACACTTCTGAGTCTATCCCGTCCGTCATGTCATTCACATATAGCAAGAATAGCACTGGTCCTAGGACTGACCCCTGCGGTACACCACTCGTCACAGGCGCCCACTGTGATAACTCATCACGCACCATGACCCGTTGTTGTCTCCCTGTGAGGTATTCCCTGATCCATTCCAGTGCCCTTCCTGTTATACACGCTTGGTCTTCCATCTTCTTTACTAATCTCATGTGAGGAACTGTGTCAAAGGCCTTCCTGCAGTCCAAGAAAATGCAGTCAACCCACCCTTCTCTCTCTTGCCTTACCTCTGTTACTTTATCATAGAACTCCAGGAGGTTTGTTACACAGGATTTGCCTTCCCTGAATCCGTGCTGTCTGGCGTTGATTATCCTGTTCTGCTCCAGATGCTCCACCATTCTTTTCCTGATGATTTTCTCCAAGACTTTGCACACTATACACGTAAGTGACACCGGTCTATAGTTTAGTGCCTCTTTTCTGTCTCCTTTTTTAAAGATGGGGACTACGTTGGCCTTTTTCCATATCTCAGGTAGCTGCCCAGTTTCAAGGGATGTGTTGAATATTATGGTAAGTGGCACACTCAGTACCTCAGCTCCTTCCCGAAGGACCCACGGGGAGATATTGTCCGAACCCATCGCCTTTGTGTGTGTGTGTGTGTGTGTGTGTGTGTGTGTGTGTGTGTGTGGGTTCGTATATCTCTGTTCGTTTATCTCTGTATGTCTCTGTATATCAGGGATATACAGAGATTTAAAGCAGGGACAGAAGCACTGGTGAAGGTTGGTGCCAGCATTAACAATAGAGTTGTTCAAAGTTGGTGCCAGAATGAACAGAAACATTGGTCAAGGTTGGTACCAGCATTAACAGAAACATTGGTCAAGGTTGGTGCCAGCATTAACAGAAACATTGGTCAAGGTTGGTGCGAGCATTAACAGAAGCACTGGTCAAGGTTGGTGCCAGCAATGACAGAAGTGCTAGTCATCTGTATCATGCTTATCTGAACCACTTAATTCCTGAACCTGAACTGTTGTGGTCAAGAGTAACATCCAGGTAAGTGCCAACAGGAACGTCAGTCCTGATCACTATACTAGACCACCTGGGTGCCAGCCTCACTCTTGACGTATATAGTAAAACTCAATAAGTGAAGATAATGGCTCTGTGGCGCAGTGGTCAGTACGGTCGCCTTAAAGTGGCAGACTACGGTTCGACTCCTAGCGGAGCCTTTTTTTCGTTGTTTCTTCTTTTCATTCCACTGAGACATATTACATTTATTTTATATTGACCTAACATTTCTGGTAGATGGAGAAAGGGGTAGGCAGCTCTAACTAGTTAGAATAATTGACTTTCACCACCTGGCGAACAATGCCCTTAAAGGAATGTTTATGAAATAACGTATATATTTTACCAGATTTAAACATTACCGGCGTTATTACTTTAGTATGTTTAGTGTTAGCAGTCAGTGTCAGGGCGAGGGTTGCTTCTGCAGTTTAAGAAGGGAATGGATTTGCCCAACACTGTGGACTATGCTAGTGTTGTACACCCAGATACTTGTATCAGTATTGATAGATTTGTGTGATGGAGCTCAGTTAATATGATTAGTCTTGTGTTTAACTTTGACAAGTTGATTAACTTACATTTGGTGTCTGGGTTGACTTATGATCAGGTATTTCATCAACTATTTTCTATATCTTGATTATTGATTATTATTTCTTATTCACAATGTAAACATATTTGTGAAAAATGTCTTTATCTAGGTATTTATTACACTTGCGGTTTAAAAAAATCCCTTAAAGGGTTAACAGAATTGTGATTCTCTGTTTATAACCGTCATACGTTTGCGTACTGTTGACACTATTGAAGCAGTGTTGATGTAGAATAATAACATCTGAGTCTTAATTACACCTATTAGTAAACATCGCTCTTCGTAAGTCAAGCTTAGTGTCACACTTTGCTTCTAATACACTTCAACAGCAGCCAGACACACTGTTGGAATTGTGAAATATTTATTTAAACAATATGAAGAGTAGATCTTAGTGTATTGTATGCTGAGTATACCAGGAAATGTGTATTTACAAAGTGATGTGAAAGACAAAGTTTAAGTAATAAAGAACATACAGAGAATAAATAGGGAAGGGGAAGTTTTGTTGCAAAAAATATATATTTTTGTTGTAAGTTTTGCAAAGGTACAGCACAGCAACATATAGTGCATGAAACAGCAATGAGCAATGAGTTGAATTTGACAGGTTGAAGGATATGCTGATATTTTTTTTTTGTCAAAAGATGGAGACTACCATGATAGTCAGCTTTATTCCTGGAGACTACCATGATAGTCAGCTTTATTCCTGGAGAATTGTGTGTGTTATGCATTGTGTTATTTGTATTAAAATTTTATTGAGGAGATAAGTGTGGATGAGAGTGGGATATGGATTCTGAGAATTGTTAAGTGGATGTTTTGGGAATTATGAGTAGACATAATTGTTCTGGGAGACATGAATGACAATATGGGAGAAACTATTGAGGAAGGTGTCATAGGAAAATACAGCAACATAAAAGGAACACTACTTATGTAGTGTTGTTCTTTTATGTTGGTAACTTGCAAGACAATTAAAGCGACAAGCAAGAACAGTTCAATGACAAATGAAAAAGAGCACCGTAAACCACAAGTACAGTTACACAGAACAATACAGTAACACAAAACAGTAACATACAAGAACAGTACAGTCACATACAAAAAGTACAGTAACATACAAGAACAGCACCGCAATATAATGAAACAATACAGTAACACATAGGTACAATAACTAAAAAATTCGGCTACACAAGACAATACAGGAAAATGACAAACTAGTACAATAATACATAAAAACAAAACATTAAACCCGAAAACAGTACAACACACGAGAACTGTACCGTAACAAACAAGAACAATACAGTAACATAGAACGGAACAGCAACACTTAAGTATCATAGTCTCGGAGCTTGAAGATTCTATTTTATTCACACATAGTTTTATTGTTTTATTTGATTGTGTGAGTGTGTGGTTACGAATGTTTTCTCATAATATAGAAGATGTCAGAGAAGTGGAGAAGTGAAAACAGTGACAGAGACGTATTTAATATTTTTTTTCCCTAGCAACTCTTTACCTTTCGTAAGATAATTTGCAAGCGTCTACACTGTCCTCCATAATTAAGTGGTTGTAGAGGTGAACGTATTTAACAGGTCGTTATTTTAAAGAATTACCATGACTCTCACTTCTATCAAATAACATCAGTATCGGCGGATGCAAAACGGCCTATAAATAAAGCAGATTAAAATCTATAATTCACATCCACTGAACTATGTGTCCAGTTTATCAGGTAACCCTGAAGGAAGGCTTTAAAAAGACTGCCTGAATTATTTTTAAGTATCTCGTAAGGTGGATCTTTAACAAGTTTTTTTTATAGTTTATTTAAAACCATACATGAGTACATCTAGAAACCAGATACACTGCGCAAAACAACATCTCATTACATATCCCCACTAACTACATATAGCTCACAGGCAGGTGCAGGTAGGCCTATCATTATGAACATGAACTTTATAACAAGATACCATATTACATAATGTACATAATTTACAACATACTTTATATTAAGTAAAACAAACTATTTCCGCCCCTTGCAACCTTCCATGTCCTTAGTACAGGACATGGAACAACTGTAACCTTATACAAGACAATATGAAACTTGAACATATAACTTATAACGTATCATCCTATACCCTATCCCTGAATAGTCTCCCAATAAATTGAAAACTTGTACCATTCATACACCTATTGCTTTTAGCACCCGGATCACATTAAAAACAAATAACACTTAACACTATGTATGACAAAAAAAAAACCATCAAGGCAAATTGCTACGTAATTAACAATTATATACAAAATTATAACACACTAGCACATTAAATGATAATAACACTTAAGTGAGAAACAAATTAACAAATGTGTACTTATAATATTAACAACCTAGGACATTCGCCATACGAATGACTCGCCAATATCATACCACACTGGTATATCTTCAAGTAATTGATATATCCTTATAATTCATCTGTTATACATAAGATAACATTAATCTTACAACACGTAATCTATACACATACAAAATATGTATTACAAGTACTATATGGGATTTTTATTTTTTTATTTTATTTAAAACTTTATGTACGATTTACATATATTTTTAAATATCTATGAACAATTAACAAAGAATGAAAGAACAAGTTGTCTACAATGGTACCATACAAACTACACAATACTTCCACAGACAAAATGAAGCAAATATGATAAACAATAGAATTACTTGAAACTCATACAGACTCCGCCTTACTCTAACCTTACTCCTAACTCACAGCCGCCATTCTCAGCGCATCTCAGTAAACAATAATTTATATTCAAACTCCATACAAACATGTACATTTATTGAGAATTATACCTCAAGGACATACCCAATGTGTATAGATATAAACATTTTCCACTTCCCTAACTCTACTCTAATTCAGAAACGTGTTACACCCCACATAAGACTGGCCCTATCCATCCTAACAACACCGCTCACAGACCAAATCTCTGTCTACTACTACCCTCGGTGTTCTTTATTATAGAACCCCTCCCAACTTATATTACATTTATAACAATTACCTTTGTACATTGTACAGTAAACGCTATAATATACACAACTTTTTGTCATTATGACATGGAAGGAGATAACAATATGATATATTAGCGCTAATAATGTTAGCGTAGGTTTACGGCATGGTATAAACACATTGTAAATATTTGTAAACTAGGGAACAGCTTCATACTAGTGTTGATACTAGTGTTGAATGGACTAAAATTCATCACTTTATGAAATTGAAACTTACATAATCATAATGTTGGCAATCTACTTATGGGGCAGCCAACACTGGCTCAATCTGGAGAAAACCTATCTTGCATACTTTAGTCCGCTTGTTGCTTCTGTTTGGCATGTCTTAGTATGTGCCTCATGCCAACCAGCACCCCAAGAACCTACATACTCATTCATTCCGTCTGTAAAGAACCCTGGCTTAATGAAAGTTAGCCCGTTTCCCTTCTTCATGGAATTAGACGTAGTAATGACTGTACAGTGAAGTCATTGACCTCTTCGCTCACGGGCCGAGAGGTTGTGCTGCGCAGTTGCTCCTGGTCCAGGCTTTGCTCAACTTCCGATTTTCTGCAAGATGGCGACCAGTGTTCGGAGGAGGAGCAACACGGTGTGTGTGGAGCTTCTTAAGGGAGCTATTTACCCAGCTAACGCTTCTGTTTTGCTGCCGGCGATAATCCGTGACACTTTTTTGTATTTGTCATGAAGACAATATATGGCATTGCACTAAATGGTTCGACGAGGATCTTCGTGAAGTTTGGTATCGTGGAGGCATATGAAAAAACTGTGGAGAGGTACCAGGAGAAGCGCCTCACTGTCAACACTGGGATAGAAGTCCGGCTCAGGGATGCCTCGACACAATACACCTTTGTGAGAGTTCGTAATGTGTCATTTGAGGCCATTGGATTGGACGTCAGCGAGGCTTTTCAACGGTATGGTGTAGTGCATTCTACGACTATGGGAAGGTGGCATGAAGGCATATCTGCTGGGTTGCCAGAAGGTTCCTTCACATTGAAAATGACTTTGAAAAGGCCTATACCGTCCTATGTACTGCTGGAGGACTTTAGGACGCAGGTATTTGTTACCTACGCGGGTCAGCGTAGGACATGTCGTGTGTGTGGGGCCTATGATCACATGGCGGCGGGGTGTCCCACCGTCATGGCCCCAAGATCAATGGTTACAAAGGTACCTGTGATGCATAACCCCTTGGAGGAGACAACACCTGAGATTGTAGAAGGACTGGGAAAGGCTAGTGGGGCAGAAGTGGGGAAAGGTGTGGGGGAAAGTTGTGTAATGCTCCCTGAGGAGATGAGTGCTCCAACAATCGTTGGGCCTGAAAAAGATAATGATTCTGAGGATTTGGTGGAAGTGGGTGACCTCCAGGTGGACCTACCGCAACCATTGCAAGAGATGTTGCGAACGTTTATGGAAGTTTGGTCTTCAGAAGTATTTGGAGGGTCAGCTTAATGAATGCTATGAGGGAGGGGTTTGTAGGTATGGGGAAATAGAGGGGTTGTGGGGAAGGTCTATTGTGGGGCGATAGACCATCAGGTTGCGTGTTGAGGAGGTTTAGAGATAGGCAGAGGGGTAACACGATTATGGGGGTTGAGGTGTGTACAGGGGTGGGAGGATATGAAGTGGGACAGGTGCTCAGGACAACGGATGCCATAAGCAATTATGCCGATCATTGGTTTAAGAGGAAATTATCAATGAGTGTAGGGACGGGTAGTGATGGGGAGGTCTTTCAGGAAGGGATCCTGTGTCGTTTGGGGGAGGAGGAACGTGGGGAGTTGGGTGGAAGTATAAGTGAAGAGGAGGTGGGGGAGGCTATGTCTAGATTAAGTCTAGGGAAGGCACCAAGGTTAGACGGGATACCGAATGATTTCTATGTAGTGCATTGGGGGACGTTGAGAGAAGGTTTAGTGCGTTTGTTTAATTGTATGAAGGATGGGGGTCTTTTGGGGGAGACGTAGGGGATGGGGGTAGTTGTGCTGGTGCCGAAAGGAGGGGGGGGGGAGAACCTTGGGAAATTACAGGGCAATATCCCTCATGTGTGGAGATTATAAAATCTTCGCGAAAATTTTAGGGAATAGGATGAAAACGGTGATTGACAAAGTCATACATCAGGGGCAATTTGGTATACCTGGAAGAGGTATGAGTGTAGGACATGGGAGAATCAGGGATTTTATTGAGGGTAGGATGGGGATGGGGTGTCTTGGGAATAGATTGGAAGGAAGCGTATGATTGTGTGAATAGAAACATGTTGAGAATTATATTAAGGAGTCAAGGATTTGGAGAGGAAATTGCTGGATGGGTTGAGACATTGTATAGTTCTGCGAAGGTGCGTGTGCAGGTGAATGGTAAGTTGGGGAAACAGGTGGTGATGGAAAGGGGTCTGAGACAGGGGTGTCCCATATCTCAGATCCTTTTTGCGTGCATGCAGGATCCCTTTTATAGGTTAATAGAGGAAGGAGTAGGAGAGAGAGGAGAGAGGGCAAGAGGGAAGGGGGGTTGAGTAGTGTGGGAATAGTGGGGTATGTGGATGATACTACTGTATTGGTGGGTGGGACAGAAGGGCTGGTTAATGTGGGATGTATTTTAGAGGTCTTTGGAGCGGCAACAGGGATGAGGGTTAATGGCGCCAAGTCTAAGTTATTGGAGGTGGGTACATGGGTGGGGGGCTTGGGGGAGGTGTATGGATGGAATGTTGTGGATAGGATAAAGATCTGTGGAATTGTGTATATGGCAGATGCGAGAGTGGCCAGGCAGGTGAATTCTGAGGAGGTGGTGGGTAGGGCTCTGGGTAGAATGAGGGGTTGGAGGGCAAGGGATGTTACGCTGTTACAATAGGTGGTGGTGGTGAACACTCTTGTATACAGTAAGGTGTGGAATGTAGCTGTGGTGTATCCTTTAAGGATGGTCAACATCAGGGAATTACAAAAGAAAGTGTTACGGTATGTGTGGGGGTATGGGAGGCCGGGGCTTCGAAAGGAAGTTGTCATGATGAGTGTCAAGAGGGGGGGAAACCTCATTTCTTTGGAACATAGTGTGAAAGCAGTTTATGTGAAACAGTGTTTTTTACAGAAGGGGGGGGTGAGGGGTCAACGAGTAGGAGCGGTCATGGAGGATGTAAGGAAGCGGTGGGGGGGTGGGGTTGACCTGCAGGTGTGTGAGGACATGGCTAGACAGTTATTGGCAATGAGGGAGCCTGAAAGGGCAAAGGTGGGCAGGTTGGGGAGGGGGAGTGAAAAGGGAGGGGTGGTACAGGGTCAAGCGAATTTTCCAGTTTATGATTGGATGGGGATTTGGGGTGGGTTCAGGATGATTCGTCTATTGCCTAAGGTAAGGGAGGTGGTCTACTGATTTTTATTAGGTATATTGGCATCGAGGTCTGAATTATATAGGATGGGGTTGGTGGGTACAAATGAATGTCAGATGTGTAGAGATGAGGAGACAGCATATCATGCTGTCTATTTTTTGAGTTTTTAGAGGGGGTGAGTCTATGGTTGGCAAGGGTGATTGGATTGAAGGGGGAAGAAAATGTTCGTCCTTACGGGCTTTAAGCTTTGATGTTGGGGGAGTATTGAGAGAGGTGGGGAGGGCAATCATGTATGTAGTTGCGGATTTTTTGTATGTATCGTGAGGAATGAGGGAGGTGACTGTAGGGTGCAAGCCTTAGCGGCTCACGTGTATCGTTCAATGTGTAGGAATAGGCTATTATATGGAGGTAAATGGGTATCGAGTTTCTCTGAGGGATATGGGACATTAACAGTAGCAAAGTTATTACGGTGATGCAGAGTAGAGCTGGAATGGAATGGATTCTTTGGAAGCCGGATATTTTTAGGGAGCTTAGTAGAGTGAATGTTGAGGGAAGGGACGACTGGCGACGAATATGCTTTTTATTGAGCGACAGGGAAAAGACAGCTGACGCGGAAAGTTGTTGCATAGGTATGAGAGGATGACAGGATGAACTTGTTTGGACTTGAGTTTACATAAGGACGTGACAAAGAACAGGTTCAAGGGAAATGAGTACGCCAAATGGGGCTTTCTAAAGTGTTGGAGCATGGCAATCGATGTTTTTTATAAGACAGGAAGGTATAGTTCCTGGACGTTGTACGGGATAAACATAAATTGCTTTTTATAAATTGGACACATATGCAAGTGTTGCATATGTGTCCAATTTATAAGTTGTCGGTTCTTTGAACCATTCATCTACATAAATTGCTTTTTGATGAGCAAAAGAACTTAACTGAATAAAATTAGCATTACGAAAATGACGACATGGATATTATATAAATATTTACTGGTTTTAGTATTATCTTTAACAGAAAAAAATAATTACTGTACTCGGACTTTTATCAAATGAGAGGTTCAACGATTAGCATCTGGTGGCTTATATACAAGTACAATGACTAGGTTTTTGTTCTCGATTTTTATTGTCAGAACTTCAACTACATCATTTGTGGTGTTCAGTATCTCTGTGCAAATGAGCGAGATACTGAACACCACTTCCCAACAGTTCAAAGAACAACTATCAAAAATTGACTCCTGTCTGGAAAACCTTCCATCCCTATCCCTAAACATCTTGCTCCTTGGTGACTTCAATCTTAGACATACAAAATGGAAGAATATAGCAAATAATGTTGTAGCAGAAATAATCCCTGGAGGCAGCTCAGATGAAAAGTCACACACACATGAGCTGCTAAATTTTCCCAAAACAAACAAAATTTTAAGTCAGCGGGATAGTGGAGCCAAGAGACTAGAGAACACACTAGACCTTATCTTCACAAATAATGAGGACCTGGTAAGAAACATAATATACAAAAAAAAAAAAATTCTGTTCACAATCTAATCGAAGTAGAGACGAACATACACAGGAGTCCTGATCAGCAAAACGCATATGGCTTTGAGGGTACCTTTTCCAAATTCAACTTCAACAACAAGAACATTCACTGGGATCTGGTAAAAATGCCCTAAAAAGAAACATGTTAAAAATATCTTGGGAAATTTCATGGACCCTAACCAGTGCCTTGAAAAAGGGCAATATCCTGGTAGCTGAAGTATGTTCAAGGCTATTTCTAAGAAGAAAGAAGAGAAGAAGTAAAATGGGAGAGAGAGAGAGACGCTCCTCAACAGGAGAAGACGAAGAATCACTGAGCTCCCAAGAATGCCGGACTATCTAATACACGGAAGGAAGGGAACCAAGGAAGTGGTAAATATTGAGCTAAAATTAAAGGACTCATACAGCATCCAGGGGGAGTCAAGAGGGGCTAAAAGCGATTAGTGAAATTGAAAGAAATTGTAATATTTTTTTCATATGCCAAAAAAAAAGGGAAAACCACTTGTAGTATAGGGGCCCCCGCTCAGAACCCAAAACGGGGTCTTACACAGATGACAACAAAGAAAAAGTGAGATACGAAACCAAATGACGCTGTGTTAGCGAACCACTAATCCGTTAAAGATAAAACAATCCAAACAATGTTTTTAAGGGAAAGAGCCTCAAAACCCTGCCAACGTATGCCAAATTTCTTTACATAACCATAATTTCCCCTAGACTTTTTAGAAAGCCATCGACGACATGCCCATGCACTCAGCCCCAGGCCCAGACTCGTGGAACTCTGGGTTCATTAAGAACTGCAAGAAACCCCCCTCAGGGGCCCCAAGTGTGCTATGGAGAAGGAGCTTAGACACAGGCGAGATTCCACAGTCACTAAAAACAAGGATATAG
>WNWK01018366.1:0-40129 GCA_009830355.1 Cherax destructor
AAACAAGTTTCCAACATTTTTCTAAGACCTCATTCCGAGTATCCACCTCCACATCCACCACCATTAAGGACATTACCAGTAACAGACAGGAAAAACTTCAATCCACGGCAGGGGTATACACAATCCCTTGTAATGGCTGCAGCAAATTATACGTTGGCGAAACATCCAGAGACCTACAAACACGCATTTCAGAACACCAGTACGCAGGCAGATCTGACGACTCAAGAAATGCCTGTGTTCAACACCGAAATTTACACAACCATTTAATCAACTACAGAAACGCAAGACTCATCGCCAGAGAAGACAACACGCAATACCGAAGAATCCTAGAATCATCACTCATCTGTATATCCAACAACTTCAACCAGAACAACGGCTTCTACAACATAGCTGAACCTATTGCCAAGAAACTTCTTCAACGCTATCCCACCTAGAACTCAAGAATGGTACACCGCAGGTCCTTTAAGTCACACTATGTTTTTAACTATCACACTACTTTTAAGACTCACATGCAGCTTTCTCCACCTGACCCAGCATTCTCCACCTGACTATACCCTATATATATCTCCATGTTGCTCATTTTCCAGGTAGATCTGTCTGTGACTCGATAAAGCCCACTGCGTGGGCGAAACGTTGTCAATAAAGGATCACATTATACTGCTTATGTGTTTATTTTTCCATTGTGTCGGTATTTTATACCATTTATTTCCATGATGAGCATAAACAAAGGAGATATTAATAAAATACTGAGGATATCGAACCAAGTAAGAACCAGAAATAACGGATTTAAATTGGATAAATTTAGATTTAGAAAGGACATAGGCAAGTACTGGTTTTCGAACAGAGTTGTAGATGCGTGGAACAATCTTCCGATTAGGGTGATAGAGGCTAGGACCTTGGGTGGCTTTAAAAAGAGATTGAACAAATATATGAGTGGGAGGGGCTGGGTTTGATTGGTGTCGTGGGTGCAGGAGTGAATTCTTAGGTAGTGGTGGTTTTGATAAGGACCTGCCTTGTATGGGCCAGTAGGCCTTCTGCAGTGTTCCTCCATTCTTATGTTCTTATGTTAGTGGGAAGGATTGTGAAGGACCTGCCTAGTATGGGGCAACACGCCTCCTTTCTTATGTTCTTATGTTCTTATGGAAAGCTGGACGAAGCAAAAAATCAATAAAGATCAAAAAGACGCTAATAAGGAATCTAAATTATTTCACCTATTAAAAATGCCCACTTGGGAAAACCTAATTATCTTTTAAAATAACCACTGCCTCCACTCATGAGGGAGGCAGGGAATGAGTTCAATAACTTTGGTCACGGGGAACCTGCTATTGTCAGTTATTGCAAGAAGCTGGTACTAGTGACCATGCACAAGCACCGGAAGTTTGAAGCTGATTAGGCGAAGCGTTCTCGAGATATGAGCAAAGTAAATACGGAAAGCTGGACGAAGCAAAAAATCAATAAAGATCATAAAGACGCTAATAAGGAATCTAAATTATTTCACCTACTTAAAAATGCCCACTTGGGAAAACCTAATTATCTTTTAAAATAACCACTGGCAATCTTGTAAAACCAAAATGACTGAGGCTGCAGCGCCAGTGAGGAGCCCACAGCTAGTGAGAAAGAGCACAAATTATGTTTAGAGGTTTGTTATAAGAATTATGAAGGATAGTAGTCACTGAATTAGGAGGAAAAAATGTATGTATGTGTGTGTGTGGACTTAACTATTTGTGGTTGCAGGAATCGAGTCCTAGCTCCTGGCTAGGACTGTGTGTGTGTTCTCACGTATTTGTGGTTGCAGGAGTCGAGTCCTAGCTCCTGGCTAGGACTGTGTGTGTACTCACGTATTTGTGGCCCGGTGGTCTGGTGGCTAGAGCTCTCGCTTCACACACGGAGGGCCCGGGTTCGATTCCCAGCGGGTGGAAACATTTCGACGTGTTTCCTTACACCTGTTGTCATGTTCACCTAGCAGCAAATAGGTACCTGGGTTGTTAGTCGACTGGTGTGGGTGGCATCCTGTGGGACAAGATTGAGGACCACAATGGAAATAAGACAGACAGTCCTCGATGACGCACTGACTTTCTTGGGTTATCCTGGGTGACTAACCCTCCGGGGTTAAAAATCCGAAGAAAATCTTATTTGTTGTTGCAGGAGTCGAGTCTTAGCTCCTGGCTAGGATTGTGTGTGTGTGCACTAACCTTCACTCGCTGATGTGGTCCCCATTAGCAGTAAAACAAGTATCACAGTCAGAATTATTCCCTCCATCATCCTTATCATCAACAACAACTTTATCATTCCTCATCCAGTAGGTAACCTTCACTCAACCTCACTGTTAAATACTAGTTCCACAAACATCTGCGTCTTGGTACTAGTATAACAAACATCTGCGTCTTGACAGTTATTCAGACATCCACCTGATGACTCTACAAGAGAAACATTAAGTGTCGTAGAGTCTGTGTTGCTCTCCTGACAACTTTCTAACTATACAGTTATCCACTTTACAACACTGACACAACACTTCGCAAGTGTTGTGTTCAGAGAGGAGCCAACTCAAACACTGCGTTGCCCTTAGCAGAGTTATCCTATCGGGCGACATCCTGTTTGTTACAGGAGCTGTACTCTTGTTGTTTGGACTGAGAGACTGACTTTTATTTATATATTTGATTTAAAAACATTATTTAAAATTTTTTACATGTCAAGTAATACCCTATTGACATAATAACATAAGAACATAAGAAAGGAGGAACACTAAAGCAGGACTGTTGGCCCATACTAGGCAGGTCCTTCACAATCCGTCCCACTAACAGAATATTTGTTCTTAGCTCAGTGAAGACGTGTCTTGTGTACTCTCTGTGGGCTTAACCTTCTTTGCTGTGCTTCCGTTATTAGCTACCTGAGATTGGATGATGGTTTCCCTCGACTACGAGCAGCTATATCTCCAAATGAAGGCGGAATTAACGGAAGCTAGAAGAGAGATTCAACGTTTGAAGGGTATATGCAAGGATTATCCCCGGAACAATGTCGCCGATGATCAGACCAACGAATGGATGCTAGTCGAATCTGAAGGGACGAAGCTGAAGTTGAAGAAGGTCCAGGAGACTGCTGTGAAAACCAGCAACTCTTTCTCCTTGTTATCAGACGAATGTGAAGACATCCCAGCGAAGACCATCTCTACAAAGACCGTCGAGAACGTCATGCACACCGCCAGTCGAGGTAAGAACATTGTTTTAGTTGGGGATAGGCAGATTAAGTTTATGGATAGGGAATTTTGTCTTAAGGATAGGAATACGAGACAGAGGGTGTGTTATCCTGGGGCTGGGATGAAGGATATTGTTAGCCGTCTGGACGACACTCAGAATCTGCAGCAGTGAGTTCCTTGAAGAAGAATGCTCCCTCATTGAACAAGTTTTTTCCAAACTTCACTATCCTCGTCACTTCATTAGAGACTGCAGACGACGGGCATTAAACATCTTCAACACACCCAGAGAAATCACTGCTGAGAAGAGATACATAGTCCTTCCCACCAACTCCATTTCCAAACAAGTTTCCAACATTTTTTCTAAGACCTCATTCCGAGTATCCACCTCCACATCCACCACCATTAAGGACATTACCAGTAACAGACAGGAAAAGCTTCAGTCCACGGCAGGGGTATACACAATCCCTTGTAATGGCTGCAGCAAATTATACGTTGGCGAAACATCCAGAGACCTACAAACACGCATTTCAGAACACCAGTACGCAGGCAGATCTGACGACTCAAGAAATGCCTGTGTTCAACACCGAAATTTACACAACCATTTAATCAACTACAGAAACGCAAGACTCATCGCCAGAGAAGACAACACGCAATACCGAAGAATCCTAGAATCATCACTCATCTGTATGTCCAACAACTTCAACCAGAACAACGGCTTCTACAACATAGCTGAACCTATTGCCAAGAAACTTCTTCAACGCTATCCCACCTAGAACTCAAGAATGGTACACTGCAGGTCCTTTAAGTCACACTATGTTTTCACACTACTTTTAAGACTCACATGCAGCTTTCTCCACCTGACCCAGCATTCTCCATCTGACTGTACCCTATATATATATCTCTATGTTGCTCATTTTCCAAGTAGATCTGTCTGTGACTCGATAAAGCCCACTGCGTGGGCGAAACGTTGTCAATAAAGGATCACATTATACTGCTTATGTGTTTATTTTTCCATCATGAGAGGTAATGGGAGCAATCCTATTATCTGTCTCAGTGCTGGAGGCAACGATGTTGGCAGACGTAGGAGTGAGGAGCTGATTAGCAGCTATAGGTCAGCAATAGACAGGACTGTTTTCTGAAGCAGTGTGTGACGGAGCCTACCAGAGGTAATAATTTGCTCGACCTAGTCTTGTCAAATAAAGAAACTCTTGTAAATAATCTGGAGATCACTGAAGAGCTTGGAGCTAGTGATCACAAATCCATTACCTTTAATATTACATGGGAGTACGAGAATAGGGATAATACGGTAAAAGTTCCTGATTTTCGTTCTGCCGATTATATTGGACTTAGGGAACACCTGTCTAATCTCGACTGGGGTAATCTAGCTAACGATTACGATGGGATCTGCGTTTATGATTTTTTTCTTAATAATGTACAACGTGCACAGAGTATGTTTATTCCCCAGAGAGAATTTAGGTCAAATGATAACGATCCCAAATGGATTAACAGGAGGCTAAAACATCTATTAGGGAGAAAAGAGGAATTTATAGGCGCATCAAAAGAGGAGATGTTAACCTTATTGACCAATATGTTCAGTTGAAAAGAGAAGTAAAAAAGGGGATTAGAAAGGCTAAACGTGACTATGAGATTAAGGTTGCTAATGAATCAAAGACTAATCCAAAAGGGTTCTTTCAAGTGTACAGGACGAAGGTGAGGGAAAAGGTAGGACCTCTGAAAATTGGGAATGGACAGCTGACGGATAACGAACTGGAAATGTGTTCTCTATTTAATGACTATTTTTTGTCAGTCTTTACACAAGAAGACGTAAATGAGATTCCAGAAATTAACAATTATTCAGTTCCTGAAGAATTCAAATTAACTAATATTACTGTCACGAGGGATATGGTTATCAAACAGATAGATAAACTGAAGCAAAATAAGTCCCCAGGACCCGACGAGTTGTTTTCCAGGGTACTTAAAGAATGCAAGATGGAACTTAGTCAGCCATTAACGAATGTGTTTAACACGTCCATCCTAACTGGTGTTGTGCCAGAGATGTGGAAGATAGCTAATGTAGTTCCTATATTCAAATCAGGGGATAAGTCCAGTCCATCAAATTACCGTCCAATAAGCCTCACGTCTATAGTAGGCAAATTATTAGAATCAATTATAGCTGATATTATCAGAAGTCACCTTGAAGAACATAATTTGATTAATGAATCTCAGCATGGGTTTACGAGAGGTCGTTCCTGCCTGACAAATTTACTGACGTTTTTCAATAAAACATTTGAGGCAGTAGACAGTGATAAAGAATATGATATAATTTACTTGGATTTCAGTAAGGCCTTCGATAGAGTACCTCATAAGAGACTCTTAAGAAAGGTGGCAGCTCATGGTATAGGAGGTAAAGTTCTAGCATGGATAGAGGCATGGCTTACCAATAGAAAGCAGAGAGTTTCCATTAATGGGGTCAAATCTGAATGGGGATTTGTCACCAGTGGCGTTCCACAAGGATCAGTTTTGGGCCCATTGTTGTTCATAATTTACATAAATGACCTTGATGAAGGAATTGCAAGTGACATGAGTAAATTTGCTGATGATACAAAAATAGGCCGTATAATTCATTCTGAGGAGGATACCAATGAACTCCAGGAGGATTTGGATAAATTAATGTCTTGGTCTGAAAAGTGGCAGATGAAGTTCAATGTGGATAAGTGTAAGGTGCTAGTCGTTGGTAATGAAAATATCCCTCGAATTTATAAACTAGGTGAAGTTGAGCTTGATCATACAGAATGTGAAAAAGACTTGGGAGTCATGGTAAGCAGAAATCTAAAGCCAAGACAACAGTGCCTAAGTGTGCGCAATAAGGCTAACAGATTACTAGGATTTATTTCAAGAAGTATAAGCAACAGAAGTCCAAAAGTTATTTTACAGCTCTATACATCACTAGTGAGACCTCATTTGGATTATGCAGCTCAGTTTTGGTCTCCTTACTACAGGATGGATATAGATTCATTGGAGAACATACAAAGAAGAATGACTAAAATGATTTACAGTATAAGAAATCTCCCGTATGAAGATAGACTTAGAGCAGTTGAATCTCCACTCTCTGGAGAGACGTAGAATGAGGGAGATATCATCGAGGTGTACAAGTGGATGATGGGCATAAACAAAGGAGATATTAATAAAATACTGAGGATATCGAACCAAGTAAGAACCAGAAATAACGGATTTAAATTGGATAAATTTAGATTTAGAAAGGACATAGGCAAGTACTGGTTTTCGAACAGAGTTGTAGATGCGTGGAACAATCTTCCGAGTAGGGTGATAGAGGCTAGACCTTGGGTGGCTTTAAAGAGATTGGACAAATATATGAGTGGGAGGGGCTGGGTTTGATTAGTGTCTGAGTACAGGAGTAAATTCTTAGGTAGTGGTGGTTTTGATAAGGACCTGCCTTGTATGGGCCAGTAGGCCTTCTGCAGTGTTCCTCCATTCTTATGTCTTATGTTCTTAATTAGAGAAGGGTGGGAACCCTGTCATATGTGGTATTTTGCCAGAGAGAGTGAATGAATGTTTCCAGGCTTTGTGTCAATTCTGGCTGGACAAATACTGTGAGGAAAATGCAGTAAATTCATTGACAACTGGGACTCTCTATGGCAGAATGACATGTATGCCAGGGATGGGGATTCACTTATCTAGGTCTGGGGTGGGGCACTGGCAACTGCAGTGGAGGGAGCTGTTAGGCTAAACTAGAAAAGTTGGGTAGGGTTATGGGGAAAACAGTGAAGTCCCAGTGTATAAGAACATAAGAAAGGAGGAACACTGCAGCAGGCCTGTTGGCCCATACTAGGCAGGTCCTTCACAATCCATCCCACTAACAGAATATTTGCTCAACCCAATTTTCAAAGCTACCCAAGAAATAAGCTTTGACAATTCTACCCACTCATGCGCGAGTCCCACTCAAATCCAACCCCTCTCACTCATGAATTTATCCAACCTAAATTTGAAACTACCCAAGGTCCTAGCTTCAATAACCCTACTAGGCAGACTGTTCCACTCATCAACTACCCTATTTCCAAACCAATACTTTCCTATATCCTTTCTAAATCTAAACTTATCTAACTTGAATCCATTATTGCGGGTTCTCTCTTGGAGAGATATCCTCAAGACCTTATTTATATCCCTTTGTTAATACCCATTTTCCACTTGTATACCTCGATCATGTCTCCCTCATTCTACGTCTTACAAGTGAATGTAATTTTAGGGTCTTCAATCTTTCTTCGTAAGGAAGATTTCTAATGCTATGTATTAATTTAGTCATTCTACGCTGAATGTTTTCTAACGAATTTATGTCCATTCTGTAATATGGAGACCAGAACTGAGCTGCGTAATCTAGGTGAGGCCTTACTAATGATGTATAAAGCTGTAATATAACCTCTGGACTTCTGTTGCTAACACTTCTTGATATAAATCCCAGTAATCTATTTGCCTTATTACGTACGCTTAGGCATTGCTGTCTTGGTTTAAGGTTGCTGCTTACCATCACCCCCAAGTCCTTCTCGCAATCTGTATGGCTAAGTTCTACGTTATTTAACTTATAAGTGCTTGGGTTATGGACACTCCCGAGCTTCAGAACCTTGCATTTATCTACATTGAACTGCATCTGCCACTTTTCTGACCACGAATTAAGTTTGTCTAAATCTTCCTGAAGTTCTATGACATCTATGTTTGAATCAATTATCCTACCTATCTTCGTGTCGTCGGCGAATTTGCTCATATCACTAGTAATTCCCTCATCAAGGTCATTGATATATATTATAAATAACAATGGGCCTAAGACTGATCCCTGTGGAACACCACTTGTTACAAGTCCCCATTCGGATTTAACCCCATTTATGCACACTCTGCTTCCTATTGGTGAGCCATGACTCGATCCATGACAGCACTTTTCCCCAATGCCATGAGCTGCCACTTTCTTTAACAGTCTCTGGTGCGGTACTCTATCAAAAGCCTTACTAAAGTCTAAATAAACAATATCGAATTCTTTATCGTGATCAACAGCCTCAAAAGCTTTACTGAAGAAGGTTAATAAATTAGATAGGCAGGAACGGCCCCTCGTGAATCCATGCTGGGTATCATTAATCAAATTATGGTTATCTAGATGGCTTCTAATAATATCAGCTATAATTGACTCTAGTAATTTGCCTACAATTGAGGTCAGGCTTATTGGGCGGTAGTTTGACGGTAGTGACTTGTCCCCTGCTTTAAAAATAGGAATTACATTAGCCATCTTCCACATATCAGACACTACACCTGTTTGAAGAGATAAATTAAAAATGTTAGATATTGGTTCACAGAGTTCCATTTTGCATTCCTTAAGAACCCTTGCAAAAAGCTCATCAGGACCCGGCGATTTATTTTGTTTCAGTCGGTCCAGCTGTTTCATAATCATTTCGCTAGTGACTGTGATATTACATAATTTATCTTCTTCTGGGCCTCTGTAAAAATTAATTACTGGGATATTATTAATGTCTTCCTGTGTGAAAACCGAGAGAAAATAATTATTAAAAATAGAGCACATATCATTCTCCTTGTCAGTAAGATGCCCAAAGTTATTTTTAAGGGGACCTATCTTATCCCTAACTTTTGTTCTATAAACCTGGAAAAAACTTTTTGGGTTAGTTTTTGAATCCCTAGCAACTTTAATTTCATAGTCCCGTTTAGCTTTTCTTATTCCCTTTTTAACGTCCCTCTTAATGTCAGTATACTGATTTATAATGTTATAATGTTTATAATGTTATAATGTTATAAATTCTAGGGGAACTAGTAATAGGCAGAATAAGGTGGATATTGGAAAGCCAGTGGCACTAGGTGACAAGGACAGTAATAGGTATAAGGGAAAAACAGAAATGAGCAGGAAGGGTAAAGAGAAAGGAGGGTCTTTAAGTGTATATTACACCAATAGTCGTAGTGCTAGGAATAAGATGGACGAGTTGAGAGTAGTTGCAAGTACAGGTAATGGTAATAAATGGTATAAAAAACCGACACAATGGAAAAATAAACACATAAGCAGTATAATGTGATCCTTTATTGACAACGTTTCGCCCACGCAGTGGGCTTTATCGAGTCACAGACAGATCTACCTGGAAAATGAGCAACATGGAGATATATATAGGGTACAGTCAGGTGTGATATACCGTCCCCCAAACTTAGATAGGGACCAAGGGAGACTACTATGGGAGGAAATTGTTAAGGCCACAATGCACGATAACGTAGTTATTCTGGGTGACTTCAACTTTAGTCAAATTGATTGGAATTTTTTGACTGGGAATTTAGAATCTAACGATTTCTTAGAAGTAGTTCAAGATTGTTTTTTGAAGCAGTTTGTGACAGAACCTACAAGGGGAAATAATCTGCTTGACTTAGTTCTGGCAAACAAGGAAACCCTTGTTAATAATTGAGAAATTACAGAGGAACTCGGCACAAGCGACCACAAATCAATTACCTTTGGCATTGAATGGAAGTTTCATAGTAGGAATAACTCAGTAACGGTCCCAGATTTTCGCTTAGCAGATTACAATGGACTTAGAGAACACTTATCATCTGTGGACTGGGGTAATGAGGAGAGCTATCAATATGACAGTTTTCTGAACACTATACATGCTGCCCAAAGAACATTTATCCCATATAAAGAAATTAGATCGAATAGAAATGACCCAAAATGGATGAATAATAGGCTCAAATATCTTTTAGGGCAGAAGAAAGGAATTTATAGGCGTATCAAAAGAGGTGAGGGTCATCTTACGAATCAGTATATTGTTTAAATTAGACACATATGCAACACTTGGGTATCTTTATTGAGGAAACGTTTCGCCACACAGTGGCTTCATCAGTCCAATACAAAGAAGAAAGTAGTAATAAAAGGAGGAGTTTGAGGTAATCAGTCCCTCGGCCTGGAGTCGATGTTTTCAGTCCATCAATCTTGAAGTAAATACTTCAAGATTGATGGACTGAACACATCGACTCCAGGCCGAGGGACTGATTACCTCAAACTCCTCCTTTTATTACTTACTTCAAGATTGATGGACTGAACACATCGACTCCAGGCCGAGGGACTGATTACCTCAAACTCCTCCTTTTATTACATGTCTAATTTAAACAACTTGTCGGTTCTCGGAACCATTCATCTACAATCAGTATATTGACATTAAGAGGGACGTTAAAAAGGGGATAAGAAAAGCTAAGCGGGACTACGAAATTAAAGTTGCTAGGGATTCGAAAACTAACCCAAAAAGTTTTTTCCAGGTGTATAGAACAAAAGTTAGAGATAAGATAGGTCCCCTTAAAAATAATTATGGGTATCTTACTGACAAAGAGAATGAAATGTGCTCTATTTTTAATAATTATTTTCTCTCGGTTTTCACTCAGGAAGACACTAATAATATCCCAAGAATTAGGTATTTTAGTGGGCCTGAAGAAGATAAATTATGTAGTATCACAGTCACTAGCGAAATGGTTATCAAACAGATAGACCGTTTGAAGCAAAATAAATCGCCAGGCCCTGATGAGCTTTTTTCAAGGGTTCTTAAGGAATGCAAAATTGAACTCTGTGAACCCTTAACTAACATTTTTAACCTATCTCTTCAAACAGGTGTAGTGTCTGATACGTGGAAGATGGCTAATGTAATTCCTATTTTTAAAGCAGGGGACAAGTCGTTACCATCAAATTACCGCCCAATAAGTCTAACTTCAATTGTAGGCAAATTATTAGAGTCGATTATAGCTGATAACATAAGAAGCCATCTCGATAGGCATAATTTGATTAATGATACTCAACATGGATTCACCAGGGGCCGTTCCTGCCTAACTAATTTATTAACTTTTTTCAGTAAGGCTTTTGAGGCAGTTGATCATGATAAAGAATTCGATATTGTTTATTTGGATTTTAGTAAGGCTTTTGATAGAGTACCACATCAGAGACTGTTAAAGAAAGTGGCTGCTCACGGCATTGGAGGAAAAGTGTTTTCATGGATCGAGTCATGGCTCACCAATAGGAAGCAGAGGGTGTGCATTAATGGGGTTAAATCTGAGTGGGGATCTGTAACAAGTGGCGTTCCACAGGGATCGGTTTTGGGCCCGTTGTTGTTTATAATATATATAAATGACCTTGACGAGGGAATTACTAGTGATATGAGCAAATTCGCTGATGACACAAAGATTGGTAGGATAATCGATTCAGACGTAGATGTCACGGAACTTCAGGAGGATTTAGACAAAGAACATAAGAACATAAGAAAGGAGGAACACTGCAGAAGGCCTACTGGCCCATACAAGGCAAGTCCATATCAAAACCACGACTACCTAAGAATTTATTCCCGTACTCACGACACCAATCAAACCCAGCCCCTCCCACTCATATATTTGTCCAATCTCTTTTTAAAGCCACCCAAGGTCCTAGCCTCTATCACAGTACTCGGAAGATTGTTCCACGCATCTACAACTCTGTTCGAAAACCAGTACTTGCCTATGTCCTTTCTAAATCTAAATTTATCCAATTTAAATCCGTTATTTCTGGTTCTTACTTGGTTCGATATCCTCAGTATTTTATTAATATCTCCTTTGTTTATGCCCATCATTTACTTATACACCTCGATGATATCTCCCCTCATTCTACGTCTCTCCAGAGAGTGGAGATTCAACGCTCTAAGTCTATCTTCATACGGAGATTTCCTATACCGTAAATCATTTTAGTCACTCTTCTCTGTATGTTCTCCAACGAATCCATATCCATCCTGTAGTAAGGAGACCAAAACTGAGCTGCACAATCCAAATGAGGCCTCACTAGTGATGCATAGAGCTGCAAAACAACTTTTGGACTTCTGTTGCTTACACTTCTTGAAATAAATCCCAGCAATCTGTTAGCCCCATTGCGCACACTTAGGCACTGTTGTCCTGGCTTTAAATTCCTGCTTACCACGACTCTCAAGTCCTTTTCACATTCTGTATGATCAAGCTCTACTTCACCTAGTTTATAATTTCGAGGGATATTTTCATTACCAAGGACTAGCACCTTACACTTGTCCACATTGAACCCCATCTGCCACTTTTCAGACCAAGACATTAATTTGTCCAAATCCTCCTGGAGCTCACTGGTATCCTCCTCAGAATGAATCATACGGCCTATCTTCGTATCATCAGCAAATTCACTCACGTCACTTGCAATTCCCTCATCAAGGTCACCTATGTAAATTATGAACAACAACGGGCCCAAAACCGATCCTTGTGGAACGCCACCAGTGACTAATCCCCATTCAGACCCGACCCCATTAATGGAAACTCTCCGCTTTCCATTGGTAAGCCATGCCTCCATCCATGCTAGAACTTCACCTCCCATACCATGAGCTGCCACCTTTCTTAAGAATCTCTTGTGAGGTACTCTATCGAAGGCCTTACTGAAATCCAAGTAAACTATATCATATTCTTTATCACTGTCCACTGCCTCAAATGTTTTACTGAAAAACGTCAGTAAATCTGTTAGGCAGGAACGACCTCTCGTGAACCCATGCTGAGATCCATTAATCAAATTATGTTCTTCAAGGTGACTTCCAATAATATCAGCTATAATTGATTCCAACAATTTGCCTACTATAGATGTGAGGCTTATTGGACGGTAATTTGATGGAATTGACTTATCCCCTGATTTGAATATAGGAACCACATCAGCCATCTTCCACATCTCTGGCACAACACCAGTTAGGATGGACGTATTAAACACATTCGTTAATGGCTGACTAAGTTCCATCTTGCATTCCCTAAGCACCCCGGAAAACAACTCGTCGGGTCCCGGGGACTTATTTTGCTTCAGTTTATCTATCTGTTTGATAACCATGTCCCTCGTGACAGTAATATTAGTTAACTTGAATTCTTCAGGAACTGAATAATTGTTAATTTCTGGAATCTCATTTACGTCTTCCTGTGTAAAGACCGACAAAAAACAGTCATTAAATAGAGAACACATTTCCTGGTCAGAAAAATGGCAGATGCAGTTCAATGTAGATAAATGCAAAGTTCTAAAGCTCGGGAATGTTCATAACCCTAGCACCTACCAGCTTAATAATGTAGATGAATGGTTCAGAGAACCGACAAGTTGTTAAATTAGACACATATGCAACACTTGGGTATCTTTATTGTGGAAACGTTTCGCCACACAGTGTGCTTAGTACAAATGGTATCTTATTTCATGAATAAGATATCTTGACATGTCACATAGGTTATTATATTGTCTATCTCTATATTGGAAAAATAAACACATAAGCAGTATAATGTGATCCTTTATTGACAACGTTTCGCCCACGCAGTGGGCTTTATCTAGTCACAGACAGATCTACCTTGAAAATGAGTAACATGAATATATATAGGGTATAGTCAGGTGGAGAATGCTGGGTCAGGTGGAGAAAGCTGCATGTGACAGTCTTAAAAGTAGTGTGATAGTTAAAAAACATTGTGTGACTTAAAGGACCTGCAGTGTACCATTCTTGAGTTCTAGGTGGGATAGCGTTGAAGAAGTTTCTTGGCAATCGGTTCAGCTATGTTGTAGAAGCCGTTGTTCTGGTTGAAGTTGTTGGATATCCAGATAAGTGATGATTCCAGGATTCTTCGGTATTGCGTGTTGTCTTCTCTGGCGATGAGTCTTGCGTTTCTGTAGTTGATTAAATGATTGTGTAAATTTCGGTGTTGAACACAGGCATTTCTTGAGTCGTCAGATCTGCCTGCGTACTGGTGTTCTGAAATGCGTGTTTGGAGGTCTCTGGATGTTTCGCCAACGTATAATTTGCTGCAGCCATTACAAGGGATTGTGTATACCCCTGCCGTGGATTGAAGTTTTTCCTGTCTGTTACTGGTAATGTCCTTGATGGTGGTGGATGTGGAGGTGGATACTCGGAATGAGGTCTTAGAAAAAATGTTGGAAACGTGTTTGGAAATGGAGTTGGTGGGAAGGACTATGTATCTCTTCTCAGTAGTGTCTTCTCTGGGGTTTGTTGAAGATGTTTAATGCCCGTCGTCTGCAGTCTTTAATGAAGTGACGAGGATAGTGAAGTTTGGAAAAAACTTGTTCAATGAGGGAGCATTCTTCTTCAAGGAACTCACTGCTGCAGATTCTGAGTGCACGTAGGAAAAAGCCTATAATTACACCACGTTTAGTTTTGGTGTCATATTGAGAGTAGAAGTGGAGAAGATCGTGTTGATTGGTAGGTTTTCGATAGACTTTAAAACGAAGTTCATGGTCAGCTTTGCAGAGAAGAACATCAAGGAAAGGAAGAGTGTTGTCGACTTATTCTTCTAGTGTAAACTGGATTGATGGCTCGACCTGGTTGAGTTCGTGTGGACAACCTCACCAAAACATTTCTTCACAAGACTCGCCGCATTCTGAGGGAATCAGAACTAGGAAAGAAGCTTCTACACACCATTCCCAGCAACACCAGACATGCCAGAATGTACGGTCTGCCAAAAACTCACAAACCAGGTATCCCATTGAGGCCCATATCCTCGGGAATAGGCAGTGCTCCCCACCAAATCTCAGGAATTCTCGCTAAACACCTCTCCAAACTTTTGGGCACCATCAGTCCAGCACATCTCAAACACTCTGGTGACCTTCTCAATCGCATTCGCAACATCAACATCAGAAACAAGAAACTCTCCAACCTTGATGTAACATCCCTATTCACCAAAGTACCTACTACACAAGCTATTGATCTCTTGCGCAGGAAAATTGACGACTCGCTTGATCTTCCTCTTCCAGCCAGCGATTTCATCGACCTTGTTGAACTATGTGTGGGCTTTACATGTTTCTCTTTCGAAAACCAACTCTTTCAGCAAACTTTTGGACTACCCATGGGATCGCCCCTTAGTGCCGTCCTTGCGAACCTATATATGGAACATTTGGAAGCCGAGCGATTTTACACTATTATTCCCTCTTCGGTCACCTGGCTTCGTTATGTTGACGACATTCTCATCATAACTCCCAGACGCTTCAACGTTCAAGCTCTCCAACACGAACTCAACCAGGTCGAGCCATCAATCCAGTTTACACTAGAAGAAGAAGTCGACAACACTCTTCCTTTCCTTGATGTTCTTTTCTGCAAAGCTGACCATGAACTTCGTTTTAAAGTCTATTGAAAACCTACCAATCAACACGATCTTCTCCACTTCTACTCTCACCACGACACCAAAACTAAACGTGGTGTAATTATAGGCTTTTTCCTACGCGCACTCAGAATCTGCAGCAGTGAGTTCCTTGAAGAAGAATGCTCCCTCATTGAACAAGTTTTTTCCAAACTTCACTATCCTCATCACTTCATTAAAGACTGCAGACGACGGGCATTAAACATCTTCAACACACCTAGAGAAGACACTGCTGAGAAGAGATACATAGTCCTTCCCACCAACTCCATTTCCAAACACGTTTCCAACATTTTTTCTTAGACCTCATTCCGAGTATCCACCTCCACATCCACCACCATCAAGGACATTACCAGTAACAGTCTTATTGGGCGGTAATATGACGGTAGTGACTTGTCCCCTGCTTTAAAAATAGGAATTACATTAGCCACATTCCACATATCAGACACTACACCTGTTTGAAGAGATAAATTAAAAATGTTAGATATTGGTTCACAGAGTTCCATTTTGCATTCCTTAAGAACCTTTGCAAAAAGCTCATCAGGACCCGGCGATTTATTTTGTTTCAGTCGGTCTAGTTGTTTCATAACCATTTTGCTAGTGACTGTGATATTACATAATTTATCTTCTTCTAGGCCTCTGTAAAAATTAATTACTGGGATATTATTAATGTCTTCCTTTGTGAAAACCGAGAGAAAATAATTATTAAAAATAGAGCACATGTCATTCTCCTTGTCAGTAAGATGCCCAGAGTTATTTTTAAGGGGACCTATATTATCCCTAACTTTTGTTCTATAAACCTGGAAAAAACTTTTTGGGTTAGTTTTTGAATCCCTAGCAACTTTAATTTTATAGTCCCGTTTAGCTTTTCTTATTCCCTTTTTAACTTCCCTCTTAATGTCAGTATACTGATTTATAAGCTGACCCTCACCTCTTTTTATAAGAACATAAGAACATAAGAAAGAAGGAACACTGCAGCAGGCCTACTGGCCCATGCGAGGCAGGTCCAAATCTCCAACGGCTTAAGCCAATGCCCCGACCCAGCCAGGTCAGGTTACATTCACTTAAGGAAGGAGCACTGCATCTGACCTAGTAGCACAACCTAGTCAGGACCAATTCACACCCAACCGCACCCACTCATATAATTGTCCAGCCGACCACCTGGTCAGGTCACTCCAAAAAGTTTTTTCCAGGTTTATAGAACAAAAGTTAGGGATAAGATAGGTCCCCTTAAAAATAACTTTGGGCATCTTACTGACAAGGAGAATGATATGTGCTATATTTTTAATAATTATTTTCTCTCGGTTTTCACACAGGAAGACATTAATAATATCCCAGTAATTAATTTTTACAGAGGCCCAGAAGAAGATAAATTATGTAATATCACAGTCACTAGCGAAATGATTATGAAACAGCTGGACCGACTGAAACAAAATAAATCGCCGGGTCCTGATGAGCTTTTTGCAAGGGTTCTTAAGGAATGCAAAATGGAACTCTGTGAACCAATATCTAACATTTTTAATTTATCTCTTCAAACAGGTGTAGTGTCTGATATGTGGAAGATGGCTAATGTAATTCCTATTTTTAAAGCAGGGGACAAGTCACTACCGTCAAACTACCGCCCAATAAGCCTGACCTCAATTGTAGGCAAATTACTAGAGTCAATTATAGCTGATATTATTAGAAGCCATCTAGATAACCATAATTTGATTAATGATACCCAGCATGGATTCACGAGGGCCGTTCCTGCCTATCAATTTATTAACCTTCTTCAGTAAAGCTTTTGAGGCTGTTGATCACGATAAAGAATTCGATATTGTTTATTTAGACTTTAGTAAGGCTTTTGATAGAGTACCGCACCAGAGACTGTTAAAGAAAGTGGCAGCTCATGGCATTGGGGGAAAAGTGCTGTCATGGATCGAGTCTGCCTAGTATGGGCCAACAGGCCTGCTGCAGTGTTCCTCCTTTCTTATGTTCTTATGTTCTTATGAATGTAACCTGACCTGTACTAATTACATAAGAACATAAGAAAGGAGGAACACTGCAGCAGGCCTGTTGGCCCATACTAGGCAGGTCCTTCACAATCCGTCCCACTAACAGAATATTTGCTCAACCCAATTTTCAAAGCTACCCAAGAAATAAGCTTTGACAATTCTACCCACTCATGCGCGAGTCCCACTCAAATCCAACCCCTCTCACTCATGAATTTATCCAACCTAAATTTGAAACACCCAAGGTCCTAGTTCAATAACCCTACTAGGCAGACTGTCCATTCATCAACTACCCTATTTCCAAACCAATACTTTCCTATATCCTTTCTAAATCTAAACTTATCTAACTTAATCCATTATTGCGGGTTCTCTTTGGAGAGATATCCTCAAGACCTTATTTATATCCCTTTGTTAATACCCATTTTCCACTTGTATACCTCGATCATGTCTCCCTCATTCTACGTCTTACAAGTGAATGTAATTTTAGGGTCTTCAATCTTTCTTCGTAAGGAAGATTTCTAATGCTATGTATTAATTTAGTCATTCTACGCTGAATGTTTTCTAACGAATTTATGTCCATTCTGTAATATGGAGACCAGAACTGAGCTGCGTAATCTAGGTGAGGCCTTACTAATGATGTATAAAGCTGTAATATAACCTCTGGACTTCTGTTGCTAACACTTCTTGATATAAATCCCAGTAATCTATTTGCCTTATTACGTACGCTTAGGCATTGCTGTCTTGGTTTAAGGTTCCTGCTTACCATCACCCCCAAGTCCTTCTCGCAATCTGTATGGCTAAGTTCTACGTTATTTAACTTATAAGTGCTTGGGTTATGGACACTCCCGAGCTTCAGAACCTTGCATTTATCTACATTGAACTGCATCTGCCACTTTTCTGACCACAATTAAGTTTGTCTAAATCTTCCTGAAGTTCTATGACATCTATGTTTGAATCAATTATCCTACCTATCTTCGTGTCGTCGGCGAATTTGCTCATATCACTAGTAATTCCCTCATCAAGGTCATTGATATATATTATAAATAACAATGGGCCTAAGACTGATCCCTGTGGAACACCACTTGATACAAGTCCCCATTCGGATTTAACCCCATTTATGCACACTCTCTGCTTCCTATTGGTGAGCCATGACTCGATCCATGACAGCACTTTTCCCCCAATGCCATGAGCTGCCACTTTCTTTAACAGTCTCTGGTGCGGTACTCTATCAAAAGCCTTACTAAAGTCTAAATAAACAATATCGAATTCTTTATCGTGATCAACAGCCTCAAAAGCTTTACTGAAGAAGGTTAATAAATTAGATAGGCAGGAACGGCCCCTCGTGAATCCATGCTGGGTATCATTAATCAAATTATGGTTATCTAGATGGCTTCTAATAATATCAGCTATAATTGACTCTAGTAATTTGCCTACAATTGAGGTCAGGCTTATTGGGCGGTAGTTTGACGGTAGTGACTTGTCCCCTGCTTTAAAAATAGGAATTACATTAGCCATCTTCCACATATCAGACACTACACCTGTTTGAAGAGATAAATTAAAAATGTTAGATATTGGTTCACAGAGTTCCATTTTGCATTCCTTAAGAACCCTTGCAAAAAGCTCATCAGGAAGGAGCACTGCATCTGACCTAGTACAAGCTCACACCCATCCACACCCACTCATGTATTTATCTAACCTATTTTTAAAACTACACAACGTCTTAGCATCTATGACGGTACTCGGGAGTTTGTTCCACTCATCCACAACTCTATTACCAAACCAGTGCTTTCCTATATCCTTCCTGAATCTGAACTTTTCCAACTTGAAACCATTGCTGCGAGTCCTGTCTTGGTTGGATATTTTCAGCACGCTATTTACATCCCCTTTGTTTATTCCTGTTTTCCATTTGTACACCTCAATCATATCCCCCCTAATTCTACGCCTTTCTAGAGAGTGCAGATTCAGGGCCCTCAGTCTATCCTCATAGGGAAGATTTCTGATACATGGGATCAACTTTGTCATCCTCCTCTGTACGTTTTCCAGTGCATTTATATCCATTCTGTAATACGGTGACCAGAACTGTGCAGCATAATCTAAATGAGGCCTAACCAAAGATATATAGAGTTGAAGAACAACCTGAGGACTTCTGTTATTTATACTTCTTGATATGAAGCCAAGGATTCTGTTAGCTTTATTGCGAACACTTATGCACTGTTGTCTAGGCTTCAGATTACTACTAACCAGAACTCCTAAATCCTTCTCGCAATTACAAGTAATAAGATCTATATTATTCAGCTTATATGTGGCATGGTTATTGTCCTGCCCAACATTTAGAACTTTGCATTTGTTTACATTAAACTGCATCTGCCACTTCTCCGACCACTGCATCAGTCTATTCAAATCATCCTGGAGTGCTCTAATGTCCTCGTTTGAATGAATTGGACGGCCTATATTGGTGTCATCAGCAAATTTACTTATGCTACTATTTATTCCCTCATCTATGTCGTTTATGTAAATTGTAAACAACAGGGGGCCCAAAACTGACCCCTGTGGAACACCGCTTGAGACACGCCCCCATTCTGATTTCTCTCCATTTATGCAAACCTCTGCCGCCTATTAGTCAACCATGCCTCTACCCAGGAAAAAATTTCTCCTCCTATTCCGTGTGCCTTAAGTTTCCTCAGTAGCCTCTGATGTGGAACTTTATCGAAAGCCTTACTGAAGTCCATATACACAATATCATATTCATTACCATGATCTACTTCCTCAAACACCTTAGTGAAAAAGTTAGTAAATTCGTAAGACATGAACGCCCTTTGTAAAACCGTGTTGAGATTCATTAATCAATTTATGCTTTTCAAGATGGCTACGAATTGCCTCGGCAATTATTGATTCCATAAATTTACCAACTATGGAGGTAAGGCTTATTGGTCTATAGTTCGAAGCTAAGGACCTGTCACCTGCCTTGTAAATAGGTATTACATTTGCCCTTTTCCACTTGTCTGGCACTATGCCAGTTTGTAGTGATATATTGAAAAGATTTGCCAAAGGTTTGCTAAGTTCCTCTTTACATTCCTTTAAAACTCTTGCAAACAGTTCATCAGGGCCTGGGGATTTGTTAGGTTTTAATTTCTCTATTTGTCTGAGGACCATGTCACTAGTTACCCCAATCGAGCATAGTCTGTTATCTTCCAGTTCTACATAATTTATTATTTCTGGAATTCTGCTGGTATCTTCCTGAGTAAAAACTGAGAGGAAGTAAGTATTGAAAATTTCACACATATCCTTATCACTGTTATGCGCCTATAAATTCCTTTCTTCTGCTCTAAAAGATATTTGAGCCTATTATTCATCCATTTTGGGTCATTTCTACTTGATCTAATTTCTTTATATGGGATAAATATTCTTTGGGCAGACTGTATAGTGTTAAGAAAACTGTCATATTGATACCTCTCTTCGTCACCCCAGTCCACAGTTGATAAGTGTTCTCTAAGTCCATTATAATCTGCTAAGCGAAAATCTGGGACCGTTACTGAATTATCCCTACTATCATACATCCATTCAATGCTAAAGGTAATTGACTTGTGGTCGCTTGAGCCGAGTTCCTCTGTAATTTCTAAATTATTAACAAGGGTTTCCTTGCTTGCCAGAACCAAGTCAAGTAGGTTATTTCCCCTTGTAGGTTCTGTTACAAACTGCTTCAAAAAGCAATCCTAAACTACTTCTAAAAAGTCGTTAGATTTTAAATTCCCTGTCAAGAAATTCCAATCAATCTGACTAAAGTTAAAATCCCCTAGAATTACTACGTTATCGTGCCTTGTGGCCTTAACAATTTCCTCCCAAAGAAGTCTTCCTTGTTCCCTATCTAAGTTTGGAGGACGGTAAATCACGCCTAAAATCAATTTTTCACACCCCTCTGAAAATTCTATCCAGACAGACTCTGTATGTGTTAATTCAGACTTTATACCCGTTTTTATGCAACAATTTAAATGATCACGGACATAGAGTGCCACCCCACCCCCCTTCCCGATACTTCTGTCTATGTGAATGAATGGTTCAGAGAACCGACGAGTTGGTAAATTAGACACATATGCAACACTTGTGTATCTTTATTGAGGAAACGTTTCGCCACACAGTGGCTTCATCAGTCCATACAAAGGAGAATCGTGAAGAACGAGAGTGTGAGGTTGTCAGGCCCTCAATCTTGAGTAGATGTTGTCAGTCCATCAATCTTGAATAGAATAACAGCATATGAGCAGAGGGAGCTATATACTGTAGACAGGAGAGGTGCAGCAGTTGTAGGAGGTGTCACATTTGTTCAATGTGGAAGTAGGTCGTGCAGGAATAGGCAAGCGAAGAAATCCCTGTATTAAGATACCAAGATGTTGAGTGTCAGACAGGATGTGAATGAATGGTTCAGAGAACCGACGAGTTGGTAAATTAGACACATATGCAACACTTGTGTATCTTTATTGAGGAAACGTTTGCCACACAGTGGCTTCATCAGTCCATACAAGGAGAATCGTGAAGAACAGGAGGAGTGTGAGGTTGTCAGGCCCTCAACTTGAGGGCCTGACAACCTCACCTCCTCCTGTTCTTCACGATTCTCCGTATGGACTGATGAAGCCACTGTGTGGCGAAACGTTTCTCCAATAAAGATACACAAGTGTTGCATATGTGTCTAATTTCCAACTCGTCGGTTCTCTGACCATTCATTCACATCCTGTCTGACACTGCAACATCTTGTATCTTAATACAGGGATTTCTTCGCCTTTCCTTGGGCACGACCTCTCACATTGAACAAATGTGACACCTCCTACAACTGCTGCACCTCTCCTGTCTACATATATGCCCCTGCTCATATGCTGTATTCTATTCAAGATTGATGGACTGACAACATCTACTCAGATTGAGGGCCTGACAACCTCACACTCCTCCTGTTCTTCACGATTCTCCTTTGTATGGACTGATGAAGCCACTGTGTGGGAAATTTCTCAATAAAGATACACAAGTGTTGCATATGTGTCTAATTTACCAACTCGTCGGTTCTCTGAACCATTCATTCACATCCTGTCTGACACTGCAACATCTTGGTATCTTAATACAGGGATTTCTTCGCTTGCCTATTCCTTGGGCACGACCTACTTCCACATTGAACAAATGTGACACCTCCTACAACTGCTGCACCTCTCCTGTCTACAGTATATAGCTCCCTCTGCTCATATGCTGTTATTCTATTCAAGATTGATGGACTGACAACATCTACTCAAGATTGAGGGCCTGACAACCTCACACTCCTCCTGTTCTTCACGATTCTCCTTTGTATGGACTGATGAAGCCACTGTGTGGCGAAACGTTTCCTCAATAAAGATACACAAGTGTTGCATATGTGTCTAATTTACCAACTCGTCGGTTCTCTGAACCATTCATTCACATCCTGTCTGACACTGCAACATCTTGGTATCTTAATACAGGGATTTCTTCGCTTGCCTATTCCTTGGGCACGACCTACTTCCACATTGAACAAATGTGACACCTCCTACAACTGCTGCACCTCTCCTGTCTACAGTATATAGCTCCCTCTGCTCATATGCTGTTATTCTATTCAAGATTGATGGACTGACAACATCTACTCAATCTTGAGGGCCTGACAACCTCACACTCCTCCTGTTCTTCACGATTCTCCTTTGTATGGACTGATGAAGCCACTGTGTGGCGAAACGTTTCTCAATAAAGATACACAAGTGTTGCATATGTGTCTAATTTACCAACTCGTCGGTTCTCTGAACCATTCATTCACATCCTGTCTGACACTGCAACATCTTGGTATCTTAATACAGGGATTTCTTCGCTTGCCTATTCCTTGGCACGACCTACTTCCACATTGAACAAATGTGACACCTCCTACAACTGCTGCACCTCTCCTGTCTACAGTATATAGCTCCCTCTGCTCATATGCTGTTATTCTATTCAAGATTGATGGACTGACAACATCTACTCAAGATTGAGGGCCTGACAACCTCACACTCCTCCTGTTCTTCACGATTCTCCTTTGTATGGACTGATGAAGCCACTGTGTGGCGAAACGTTTCCAATAAAGATACACAAGTGTTGCATATGTGTCTAATTTACCAACTCGTCGGTTCTCTGAACCATTCATTCACATCCTGTCTGACACTGCAACATCTTGGTATCTTAATACAGGATTTCTTCGCTTGCCTATTCCTTGGGCACGACCTACTTCCACATTGAACAAATGTGACACCTCCTACAACTGCTGCACCTCTCCTGTCTACAGTATATAGCTCCCTCTGCTCATATGCTGTTATTCTATTCAAGATTGATGGACTGACAACATCTACTCAAGATTGAGGGCCTGACAACCTCACACTCCTCCTGTTCTTCACGATTCTCCTTTGTATGGACTGATGAAGCCACTGTGTGGCGAAACGTTTCCTCAATAAAGATACACAAGTGTTGCATATGTGTCTAATTTACCAACTCGTCGGTTCTCTGAACCATTCATTCACATCCTGTCTGACACTGCAACATCTTGGTATCTTAATACAGGGATTTCTTCGCTTGCCTATTCCTTGGGCACGACCTACTTCCACATTGAACAAATGTGACACCTCCTACAACTGCTGCACCTCTCCTGTCTACAGTATATAGCCCCCTCTGCTCATATGCTGTTATTCTATTCAAGATTGATGGACTGACAACATCTACTCAAGATTGAGGGCCTGACAACCTCACACTCCTCCTGTTCTTCACGATTCTCCTTTGTATGGACTGATGAAGCCACTGTGTGGCGAAACGTTTCCTCAATAAAGATACACAAGTGTTGCATATGTGTCTAATTTACCAACTCGTCGGTTCTCTGAACCATTCATTCACATCCTGTCTGACACTGCAACATCTTGGTATCTTAATACAGGGATTTCTTCGCTTGCCTATTCCTTGGGCACGACCTACTTCCACATTGAACAAATGTGACACCTCCTACAACTGCTGCACCTCTCCTGTCTACAGTATATAGCTCCCTCTGCTCATATGCTGTTATTCTATTCAAGATTGATGGACTGACAACATCTACTCAAGATTGAGGGCCTGACAACCTCACACTCCTCCTGTTCTTCACGATTCTCCTTTGTATGGACTGATGAAGCCACTGTGTGGCGAAACGTTTCCTCAATAAAGATACACAAGTGTTGCATATGTGTCTAATTTACCAACTCGTCGGTTCTCTGAACCATTCATTCACATCCTGTCTGACACTGCAACATCTTGGTATCTTAATACAGGGATTTCTTCGCTTGCCTATTCCTTGGGCACGACCTACTTCCACATTGAACAAATGTGACACCTCCTACAACTGCTGCACCTCTCCTGTCTACAGTATATAGCTCCCTCTGCTCATATGCTGTTATTCTATTCAAGATTGATGGACTGACAACATCTACTCAAGATTGAGGGCCTGACAACCTCACACTCCTCCTGTTCTTCACGATTCTCCTTTGTATGGACTGATGAAGCCACTGTGTGGCGAAACGTTTCCTCAATAAAGATACACAAGTGTTGCATATGTGTCTAATTTACATACTTCTGTCTACTTGGAACAATTTAAAACCCTGAATGTGACATTCGGCAGGCAAGTCCCGATTTTTCATATTAAACCATGTCTCAGTTATTGCAAAAACATCAATATTACCTGTACTTGCAACTAATCTCAACTCGTCCATCTTATTCCTAGCACTACGACTATTGGTGTAATATATATTTAAAAACCCTTCTTTATCTTTACCCTTCCTGCTCATCTCTGTTTTTCCACTATACCTATTACTGTCCTTGTCAACTAGTGTCACTAGCTTTCCACTATCCACCTTATTCTGCCTATTACTAGTTCTCCTAGAACTTATAATATTACTACACTGGGACTTCTCTGTTTTCCCCCAAAAACCAATACCACTAACTATTTCTAGTTTAAAGCCCTAACAGCTCCCTCCACTGCAGTTGCCAGTGCCCCCACCCCAGACCTGGATAAGTGAACCCCATCCCTGGCATACATGTCATTTCTGCCATAGAAGAGGTCCCAGTTGTCAATGAATGTTACTGCATTTTCCTTACAGTATTTGTCCAGCCAGCAATTGACACCAATTGCCCTGGACAACCATTCATTTCCAACTCCTCTCCTTGGCAAAATACCACATATGACAGGGTTCCCACCCTTCTTCCTAATTCTGTCTATTGCTGATCTGTAGCTGCTAATCAGCTCCTCACTCCTACGTCTGCCAACATCGTTGCCTCCAGCACTGAGACAGATAATAGGATTGCTCCCATTCCTCTCATGATGTCGTCCAGACGGCTAACAATATCCTTCATCCCAGGGCCCAAGGGAAAATAACAAAAACCCTCTTTTGCCCTTTTCCTATTCCTATCCTTAAGACAAAATTCCCTATCTATAAACTTAATCTGACTATCCCCAACTAAAACAATGTTCTTACCTCGACTGGCGGTGTGCATGACATTCTCGACGGTCTTTGTAGAAATGGTCTTCGCTGGGATGTCCTCACATTCGTCTTCCTTGGTCCCGTTCGTCGTGACGTTCCCAGTAGTCGACTCACAATCGTCTGGTAGCACAGAAAAGGAGTTCGAAGTTTCTAACAGTCTCTTTCTTCTTCGTCGTTACTACCTCTCCATTCGTCTTCTTGATCTTCAACTTCTCCCATGCTGTCCGGTCACTGCCCATGTTCCCGTCTTGACCTGAGGACTCACAACAGGAGGACTACTACGAATCCTCTTGTTTTCCTCCGTCAATCGCCGTATCTCTAGCTTCGCTACCCTCAATTCCTCCTTAAGCTGCTGGTAAAGTTGCTCAATAGGGGAGCATCCTGGTTTTCCAGTCCAACAGGGAAAAAGGTCCCCACTAGGACACGTCTATCAACTGTGAGTACACTAGACACCCCGTCTCTTTTTCAATCTTTAAGCCACCCAAGGTCCTAGCCTCTATCACAGTACTCGGAAGATTGTTCCACGCATCTACAACTCTGTTCGAAAACCAGTACTTGCCTATGTCCTTTCTAAATCTAAATTTATCCAATTTAAATCCGTTATTTCTGGTTCTTACTTGGTTCGATATCCTCAGTATTTTATTAATATCTCATTTGTTTATGCCCATCATCCACTTGTACACCTCGATGATATCTCCCTCATTCTACGTCGCTCCAGAGAGTGGAGATTCAACGCTCTAAGTCTATCTTCATACGGGAGATTTCTTATACTGTAAATCATTTTAGTCATTCTTCTTTGTATATTCTCCAATGAATGTATATCCATCCTGTAGTAAGGAGACCAAAACTCAGCTGCATAATCCAAATGAGGTCTCACTAGTGATGTATAGAGCTGTAAAATAACTTTTGGACTTCTGTTGCTTATACTTCTTGAAATAAATCCTAGTAATCTGTTAGCCTTATTGCGCACACTTAGGCACTGTTGTCTTGGCTTTAGATTCCTGCTTACCATGACTCCCAAGTCTTTTTCACATTCTGTATGATCAAGCTCTACTTCACTAGTTTATAAATTCGAGGATATTTTCATTACAAGGACTAGTACCTTACACTTGTCCACATTGAACTTCATCTGCCACTTTTCAGACCAAGACATTAATTTGTCCAAATCCTCCTGGAGTTCACTGGTATCCTCCTCAGAATGAATCATACGGCCTATTTTTGTATCATCAGCAAATTTACTCATGTCACTTGCAATTCCTTCATCAAGGTCATTTATGTAAATTATGAACAACAATGGGCCTAAAACTGATCCTTGTGGAACGCCACTAGTGACTAATCCCCATTCAGATTTGACCCCATTAATGGAAACTCTCTGCTTTCTATTGGTAAGCCATGCCTCTATCCATGCTAGAACTTTACCTCCTATACCATGAGCTGCCACCTTTCTTAAGAGTCTCTTGTGAGGTACTCTATCGAAGGCCTTACTGAAATCCAAGTAAACTATATCATATTCTTCATCACTGTCTACTGCCTCAAATGTTTTATTGAAATACGTCAGTAAATTTGTTAGGCAGGAACGACCTCTCGTGAACCCATGCTGAGATTCATTAATCAAATTATGTTCTTCAAGGTGACTTCTAATAATATCAGCTATAATTGATTCTAATAATTTGCCTACTATAGATGTGAGGCTTATTGGACGTTAATTTGATGGAATTGACTTATCCCCTGATTTGAATATAGGAACTACATTAGCTATCTTCCACATCTCTGGCACAATACCAGTTAGGATGGACGTATTAAACACATTCGTTAATGGCTGACTAAGTTCCATCTTGCATTCTTTAAGTAAATTAGACACATATGCAACACTTGGGTATCTTTATTGAGGAAACGTTTCGCCACACAGTGGCTTCATCAGTCCATACAAGGAGAATCGTGAAGAACAGGAGGAGTATGAGGTGGTCAGTCCCTCAATCTTGAGTTGCCAGCTCATCAATCTTGAATAAAACACATACATATGACACTGCAACCATCTTGGTTCTTAATACGAGGATTTCTTCAGACTATCTATTCTTACACGACCTACTTCCACATTGGACAAATGTGACACCTCCTACAACTGCTGCACCTCTCTGTCTACAGTATATAAAACTTCTCTCTACTTCATATTTGATTCTAATTCAAGATTGATGGACTGGCATACTTATCAACTCAAGATTGAGGAACTGACCACCTCATACTCCCTCTGCTTGGCGATCTCCTTGTATGACTGATGAAGCACTGTATTGAAACGTTTCCTAATAAAGATACCCAGTGTTGCATAGTTCATTTCATTCTTTAAGTACCCTGGAAAACAACTCGTCGGGTCCCGGGGACTTATTTTGCTTCAGTTTATCTATCTGTTTGATAACCATGTCCCTCGTGACAGTAATATTAGTTAACTTGAATTCTTCAGGAACTGAATAATTGTTAATTTCTGGAATCTCATTTACGTCTTCTTGTGTAAAGACTGACAAAAAAAAGTCATTAAATAGAGAACACATTTCCAGTTCGTTATCCGTCAGCTGTCCATTCCCAATTTTCAGAGGTCCACCTTTTCCCTCACCTTCGTCCTGTACACTTGAAAGAACCCTTTTGGATTAGTCTTTGATTCATTAGCAACCTTAATCTCATAGTCACGTTTAGCCTTCAAATCCCTTTTTTACTTCTCTTTTCAACTGAACATATTGGTCAATAAGGTTAACATCTCTCTTTGATGCGCCTATAAATTTCTTTTCTCCCCTAATAGATGTTAGCCTCCTGTTAATCATATGGGATCGTTATTATTTGACCTAAATTCTCTCTGGGGAATAAATATACTCTGTGCACGTTGTACATTATTAAGAAATAATGTTGTTAGGGCTTTAAACTAGGATTAGTTAGAGGTATGGGTTTAGGAATGCTGAATAATGAGGGTCAAAATATTGATTCAGGCTTTGATATCATAAATCTTAACAATAACAGTAATCGAGTAACACAGGGTAATAATAGTAACAGAAATTGTGTAAAACAAAAGCTGAATATGAAAAAGGTTCACAAGAAGATACATCTCAATGTATTTTACACTAAATGTCGAAGCGCCAGAAATAAAGTTAACGAATTACGTTTTTTAGCAAGTGCTACCAGGCTTTGATATACAAAATCTTAACAATAACAAGGACAGTAATAGGTATAGTGGAAAAACAGAAAGGAGCAGGAAGGGTAAAGAGAAAGGAGGGTCTTTAAAAGTGTATTATACAAATATTCGTAGTGCTAGGAATAAGATGGACGATTTGAGATTAGTTGCAAGTGCAGGTAACATTGATGTATTTGCCATAACTGAGACGTGGTTCAATACGAAAAATAGGGACATGCCTGCTGAATGTCATATACAGGGTTTTAAATTGTTCCAAGTAGACAGAAGTTTCGGGAAGGGGGGTGGAGTGGCACTGTATGTCCGAGATCGCTTGAACTGTTGCATAAAAAAGGGAATAAAGACTGAAATAACACTTACAGAGTCTGTCTGGATAGAATTTTCAGAGGGGCATGAAAAAATGATTTTAGGTGTAATATACCGTCCCCCAAACTTAGATAGGGACCAAGGGAGACTACTATGGGAGGAAGTTGTTAAGGCCACAATGCACGATAACGTAGTTATTCTGGGAGACTTCAACTTTAATCATATTGATTGGAATTTTGACTGGGAATTTAGAATCTAACGACTTCTTAAAAGTAGTTCAAGATTGTTTTTTGAAGCAATTTGTGACAGAACCTACAAGGGGAAATAACCTGCTTGACTTAGTTCTGGCAAACAAGGAAACCCTTGTTAATAATTTAGAAATTACAGAGGAACTCGGCGCAAGCGACCACAAATCAATTACCTTTGGCATTGAATGGAAGTTTCATAGTAGGGATAACTCAGTAACAGTCCCAGATTTTCGTGTAGCAGATTACAATAGACTTAGAGAACACTTATCATCTGTGGACTAAAGTAATGAAGAGAGCTATCAATATGACAGTTTTCTGAACACTATACATGCTGCCCAAAGAACATTTATCCCATATAAAGAAATTAGATCGAATAGAAATGACCCAAAATGGATGAATAATAGGCTCAAATATCTTTTAGGGCAGAAGAAAGGAATTTATAGGCGTATCAAAAGAGGTGAGGGTCATCTTATGAATCAGTATATTGACATTAGGAGGGACGTTAAAAAGGGGATAAGAAAAGCTAAACGGGACTACGAAATTAAAGTTGCTAGGGATTCGAAAACTAACCCACAAAGTTTTTTCCAGGTGTATAGAACAAATTGGACTAATCTTAATTCTTGGGAAGAGTTTCAGGTCCTGGGTTTGATTAGTGTCGTGAGTACAGGAGTAAATTCTTAGGTAGTGGTGGTTTTGATAAGGACCTGCCTTGTATGGGCCAGTAGGCCTTCTGCAGTGTTCCTCCATTCTTATGTTCTTATGTTCACAGAGTCGTGTGATGTTACGCTACTGTGATGTGTGGTCTTTGTTAGTATGATGTGACTGAGGTGTAGTCTTGCCCCTTTACAAGCCTTCTTGTCATGTTTCCCTTTATAGTTCCTTGATAATGTGAGTAGTCACGAAAGCGCATGGAATTCCTCTATTTTTCATAGTGGTTGTCTTCTATATATATATATATATATATATATATATATATATATATATATATATATATATATATATATATATATATATATATATATATATATATATATATATATATATAAGAATAATACGGAGGTACCACCTCTAGAATATGACTGGGGACCCTCATCCTCAGAGAAGAGAATAAATGTACTTCAGAGAAAATTCAAGATTCTCCCCGGAGTTGTTTGAATATTTTCTTGCTTTACCTGGCTGGTGGTGGTAGTCCAGCAGGTAGCTGGGCACTCACAGTATTACTCTTGTGCTGCTTGCTTGTTAATAATTCTCAGCTGAAGATATTCCTCTTTGCTAGATCATTAACTGCTGCTTCCAAAAGAGAGAAAATCTCTCCAGAGCAAGCTGACTAGAGCGAGAGAGTGAATGAGAGAGTAACAGAGTACAAGTTACCATTGTAGTATGAAAGAGAGCAAACTCCTTAGAGCCAGCCCCTGAGCAGCCTATTAGAGCAAGTACATGTTAGCGAGCTCGTGATAGTGAAAGAAAAGATACAAAATCCCCAGAACGCATAGATAAGAGCTAGGAAAAATAATCGAACAAGGAAGCTAGCTTAATAAATTCCCAGTCCTTGCCTGTGTCCCGCAGTTTTAAATTTAGTTGACAGAGGCTCCACCTTGGCTGCCATATTTTGCCAGAGAGAAAAGTTTATACTGTATATCCATAAGAAGGTTTATGTTGCCCGATATATTAAATCTTTTCAAAAGTGAGTCTCAGTATACATATATACACGTATATATGTCGTGCCTAATAAGTAAAATTTCGGATTTTGGCCTAAATAGCAGCTCTCTTCTTGCCGAATAAGGCAAGTGAAAATTTGCGTATGCAATAATTTCTCAAAAATCATTCTCAATCTAACGAAAAATATGTATTTCAATGTGTTTATTATTGAATTATTTTAAGCTATCTAAAATATATTTATTTGGGATTAGGCAAAATCAAATTAGGCTTGTTATAATAAGGTTAGGTAACTTTTCTAGGTTCTTTTGGTACAAAATTATTAATTTTACATTAACATAAATGAAAAAAAATATATCTTTAAATGTATAATAGCAAATTTTAGAAAGGATTTAATTTTAAATGAGTTGTTGCTAATTGACCAGTTTTATCTGTTAGGCAGACACACACACACACACACACACACACACACACACACACCACACACACACATATATATATATGTATATATATATATATATATATATATATATATATATATATATATATATATATATATATATATATATATATATATATATATATATATAATGCAAAAAGATCACAGAAAACAGGTGATATCAAAATATGCAAGACAACTACTATGGAAAAATAGAAGAATTCCAAGCGCTTTCGTGACTACTCACATTGATGTGAGTAGTCACAGCAGCTGAATCTTCTATTTTCATAGTGGTTGTCTTGCATATATATATATATATATATATATATATATATATATATATATATATATATATATATATATATATATATATATATATATATACAAACTTATATATATATATATATATATATATATATATATATATATATATATATATATATATATATATATATATATATATATATATATATATATATATATAAATATTTATGCAATACAACCACTATGAAAATATATATATATATATATATATATATATATATATATATATATATATATATATATATATATATATATATATATATATATATATATATATATATATATATATATATTATGTCGTGCCGATTAGGTAAAACTTGCGATTTTGGCTTAAATAGCAACGCTCACCTTGCCATATAAGACAAGTGAAAATTTGTGTATGCAATAATTTCGCCAAAATCATTCTGAACATAACGAAAAAATATATTTAATTGTGTTTCTTTATTATTAAATTAATGTTAACGTATCTAAAATATATTTAGTTGGGTTAGGCTAAATTAAATTGCACTTGTTGTAATAAGGTTAGGTAGATTTTCAAAGTTTCTCTTGGTACAAAATTATAAATTCTTACATTAACATAAATGAAAAAAAATATATCTTTAAACGTATAAGAGAAAATTTTAGAATGGACTTAATTTTAGATGAGTTCTTGCTAATTGACCAGTTTTACCTAATCGGCACATATATATATATATATATATATGTAGGTAGTAGGTTGGTAGACAGCAACCACCCAGGGAGGTACTACCATCCTGACAGGTGACTGTGAAACAGAAACCTGAAACTGTTTTACATGATGGTAGGATTGCTGGTGTCTTTTTTCTGTCTCATAAACATGCAAGATTTCAGGTACGTCTTGCTACTTCTACTTACACTTAGGTCACACTACGCAAACATGTACACGTTTATGTATACACACTCATCTGAGTTTTCTTTGATTTTATCTTAATAGTTCTTGTTCTTAAAATTTTTCCTTTTCCTTTCATATCCATGGGGAAGTGGAATAAGAATCTTTCCTCCGTAAGCCATGCGTGTTGTAAAAGTCAACTAAAATGCCGGGAACAATGGGCTAGTAACCCCTTTTCCTGTATAGCTTACTAAAAAGAAAAAAAGAAGAAAACCGTCAAAGTGGGATGTTTGAATGTGTGTGGATGTTGTGCGAATGATAAGAAAGAGATGATTGTAGATGTTATGAATGAAAAGAAGCTGGATGTCCTGGCTTTAAGTGAGACAAAGCTGAAGGGGGTAGGATAGTTTCAGTGGGGAGAAATAAATGGGATTAGGTCAGGGGTTTCAAATAGAGTTAGAGCTAAAGAAGGAGAGGCAATAATGTTGAATAATCAGTTATGGCAGGTAAAGAAGGAATATAAATGTATAAATTCAAGGATTATGTGGAGTAAAATAAATTTTGGATGTGAAAAGTGGGTTATAGTAAGTGTTTATGCACCTGGAGAAGAGAGAAGTGTAGAGGAGAGAGAGAGATTTTGGAAAATGTTGAGTGAGTGTGTGGGGAGTTTTGAACCAAGTGAGAGAGTAATTGTGGTTGGGGATCTTAATGCTAAAGTGGGTAAAAATGTTGTGGAAGGAGTAGTAGGTAAATTTGGGGTGCCAGGGGTAAATGTAAATGGGAACCGTTAATTGAACTATGTGTAGAAAGAGGTTTGGTAATAAGTAATACATATTTTATGAAAAGAGGATAAATAAATATACAAGGTATGATATAGCACGTAAGGAAAGTAGTTTGTTGGATTATGTATTGGTGGATAAAGGTTGATGGGTAGGCTTCAGGATGTACATGTTTATAGAGGGCAACATATATATCAGATCATTATTTGGTTGTAGCTACAGTTAGAGTAAAGGTAGATGGGACAAAAGAAAATGGCAACAGCAAGTAAGAGAGAGGTAAAAGTGTATAAACTAAGGGAGGAGGAAGTTAGGGTGAGATATAAGCAACTATTGGCAGAAGGTGGGATAGTGCAAGCATGAGTAGTGGGGGGTTGAAGAGGATGGGATATTTTTAAAAGGCAGTAAGAATGTGGGGCAGAAGTTTGTGGCTATAGGAGGGTGGGTGCAGGAGGAAGAGGAGTGAGTGGTGGAATGAAGAAGTAAAGGGTGTGATAAAGAGAAAAAGGTAGCTTATGAGGTTTTACAAAACAGAAGTGTTAATAGAAGAGCAGAGTATATGGAGGTAAAAGAAAGGTGAAGAGAGTGGTGAGAGAGTGCAAGAAGAGCGGATGAAAGAATGGGAGAGGCTCTGTCAAGAAATTTGCTGAAAACAAGAAAAAATTGGAGTGAGATAAACAAGGTAAGAAAGCCTAGGGAACAAATGGATTTGTCAGTTAAAAACAAAAGTAGAGTTAGTAGATGGGAGCTGGAGTATTGGGTAGATGGCGGAATCTTTTGAGGAACTTTTAAATGTCGATGAAAAAGGGAGGCGGTAATTTCATGTACTGGCCAGGAGGTAAAACATCGTTTAGGAGTGAAGAAGGCAGGATGTGAGTGTGGGGGAGGTGCGTGAGGCATTACGTAGAATGAAAGGAGGTAAAGCAGCTGGAATTGACGGGATCATGACATAAATGTTAAAGCAGGGGGATATAGTGCTGGAGTGGTTGGTATTTTTGTTTAATAAATGTATGAAAGAGGGGAAGGTACCTAGGGATTGGCAGAGAGCATGTATAGTTCCTTTTATAAAGGAAGGAGATAAAAGAATGTAAAGATTATAGGGAATAAGTTTACTGAGTATACCAGGTAAAGTGTATGGCAGGGTTATTATTGAAAGAATTAGAGGTAAGACAGAGAGTAGGATTGCAGATGAGCAAGGAGGCTTTAGAGTGGGTAGGGGATGTGTAGATCAAGTGTTTACAGTGAATCATATATGTGAACAGTATTTAGATAAAGGTAGAAAGTATTTATTGCATTTATGGATTTAGAAAAGGCATATGATAGAGTGGATAGGGGACAATGTGGCAAATGTTGAAGTGTATGGAATAGGTAGTAAGTTACTGAAGGCTGTAAAGAGTTTTTATGAGGATAGTGAGGCTCAGGTTAGGGTGTGTAGGAGAGGGAATTACTTCCCGGTAAAAGTAGGTCTTAGACAGGGATGTGTAATGTCACCATGGTTGTTTAATATATTTATAGATGGGGTTGTAAAAGAAGTAAACGCTAGGGTGTTGGGGAGAGGGTGCGATTAAATTATGGAGAATTAAATGCAAAATGGGAGTTGACACAGTTACTTTTTGCTGATGATACTGTGCTTATGGGAGATTCTAAGAAAAGTTGCAAGGTTAGTGGACGAGTTTGGGAGAGTGTGTAAAGGTAGAAAGTTAAAAGTGAACATAGATAAGAGTAAGGTGATGAGGGTATCAAACGATTTAGATAAAGAAAAATTGGATATCACATTGGAGAGAGGATTATGGAAGAAGTAAATGTTTTCAGATATTTGGGAGTTGATGTGTCAGCGGATGGGTTTATGAAGGATGAGGTTAACCATAGAATTGATGAATGAAAAAGGTGAGTGGTGCATTGAGGTATCTGTGGAGACAAAAACGTTATCCATGGAGGCAAGAAGGGAATGTACGAAAGTATAGTGGTACCAACACTCTTATAGGTTGTGAAGCATGGGTTGCAAATGCTAGCGAGGAGGAGGCTGGAGGCAGTGGAGATGTTCTGTCTAAGGGCAATGTGTGTTGTAAATATTGTGCAGAAAATTCGGAATGTGGAAATTAGGGACAGTGTGGAGTTACTAAAGTATTTGTCAGAGGGCTGAAAAGGGTTTTGAGGTGGTTTGGTCATTTAGAGAATGGATCAAAGTAGAATGACTTGGAACGTATAAATCTGTAGGGGAAGGAAGGCGGGGTAGGGTCGTCCTAGAAAAGTTTGGAGGGAAGGGGTAAAGGAGGTTTGTGGGAGAGAGGGTTGGACTTCCAGCAAGCATGTGTGACGTGTTAGATAGGAGTGAATGGGACGAATGGTTTTGGGACATGAGGATCTGTTGGCGTGTTAGCAGGGTAACATTTTGTGAAGGGATTCAGGAAACCAGTTGATTTAGTTGGGCTTGAGTCCTGGAAATGGGAAGTACAATGCCTGCACTTTAAAGGAGGGTCTGAGATAGTGACAGCTGGGAGGGACTATTCTCAGCTGTCGTATCTGAGCTCCTCTGCAAAGACAGTGATTATGTATGAGTGTGGTGAAAGTTGTTGAATGATGATAAGTATTTTCTTTTTGGTGATTTTCTTTCTTTTGGGTCACCCTGCCTCGGTGGGAGACGGCCGACTTGTTGAATATATATATATATATATATATATATATATATATATATATATATATATATATATATATATATATATATATATATATATATATATATATATATATATATATATATATATATATATATATACAGGGGTCGAAAACATTTCTTTGGCCGCCTCATGGTGAGCGAAAACACATGACGCCTTAGACCACTGAACCACATCCCGTAGAATTGGATGTTGTACTCGCTACCCAAGGACAGACGGTGGTGTGGACGCATCTAAGCTAATTTCATTATTCCACCAACCAGAAGAGGCACTGTTCCACCTACCAATGAAGCCCTGTTGCACCTACCATTTGAGACACTGTTCCACATTCCAGGTGAGGCACTGTTCCACCTACCAGGAGAGGCACTGTTCCACCTACCAGGAGAGGCACTGTTCCACATAATAATATAATTACTGTTCCACTTACCAGGTGAGGCACAGTTCCACCTACCAGGTGTGACACTGTACCACATACTAGGTAAATCACTGTACCACCTACCAGGTGAGGCACTGTTTCACCTACTAGGTTAGGCACTGTACTACCTACCAAGTAGCCTCTGTTCTTCCTTCCACGTGAGTCACTGTTTCAGCTACCTAGTGTCCACGTACCAGGTAAGGTAATGTTCCATCTACCAGAGGTGGCACTGTTCCATCTACCAGTTGTGGCTCTGTTCCTCATCGCAGATAAGCCACTGTTCCACCTACCAAGAGAGGCACCATTCCATCTACCAGGAGATCGCTTTGTTCCATTTAAAATGTGAGGCACTGTTCTATTTAAAATTTGAGGCACTGTTCCATTTAAAATGTGAGGCACTGTTCCATTTAAAATGTGAGGCACTGTTCTATTTAAAATGTGAGGCACTGTTCCACCTATTATGTGAAGCACTGTTCCACCTCCCAGGTGAGGCACTATTCTACCTCCCAGGTGAGGCACTGTTCCGCCTCTCTGGTGAGGCACTATTCTACCTCCCAGGTGAGGCACTGTTCCGCCTCTCTGGTGAAGCACTATTCTACCTCCCAGGTGAGGCACTGTTTCACTTCCCAGGTGAGGCACTGTTCCAAAAACTTAAAGTATCACCAGAGAATGTTCTTCAATATTTTAGCGTCACAAATAAACTTTCCTCCGAGATGTATTTCTTTTAGATACAAATATTAAAGAGGAATCAGGCTAAAAATTTACAAATTCAATTCCGTACATGAAACTAATTAAATATTTTCGTGAATATTAATATATTTTACATCTTCTACTCATGTATTTTAATAATACATATTTCTACATTTTATAATCATTCTTGGAATGCTAATAATGTTGGAATGTGTTTCTGATGTTACATTGACTACGATGATAATACAAGGTTTACGTCACCATAAACTACAACTATAATAATTAACACTGGTTAACAAAGTTTTGAGTTTAGGTTTATAAAACATGTGTTTCTAACTAATATGTGGATGTTGAATTCAAATGTGAATTTAGTTTAGTTCCAGTATGGAGAGTTTCTGTGAATTATTGCCCCATAACACATCCCAATGACTTTTCGACAGTGTTGTTGTCTACTGAGTGCTGGAGCATTTTATGGGAAATTATTTATGGCTTTGTTTGAGTTATGATGATTCAGGAAATTGCTTTATTACTAATGGATTGCATGTTTTCTCTTTTTCACAGTAAGTGATATTTTCAATTTATAAAATATAATCCCATAATCCCTCGCGGTTGCTTAAATGACAGTCATTTGAACTCACATTAAATTGTAATAAACAACTGCCAATGAATAAATGGAAGGATGGACGGGAGGCTAGAACCGAGGTCTATAAACTGACAGGCCCAGCGCTCTGCCGCTTCGACCACGACACTTCTAATATGGAAGGATCAAAAATAGTTATCCTGTAAATTCTCCGTCAGAGGCATCAACTTATAAATGTCTGTCTTACTCCGACAAACTAGAGACAAAACTTAACGTCTGTGAGATCACAATTTTGGTGTGAAAGTCAGATATCAGGACAAGGTGTAGCACCTCATAGCTGTTGTGCGACTTGATCCTTCTGATTACAGGAGCAGTTTGCTGGAAAGAAGACTTGAATGCCATTTTCAGTCTCGATGCTATGCAGTGAAGCTCTAATTGTTATTTCTGTATAGCAAGAGTATTGGAATTTTCATCAAAATAAAACACAAATCTGCAATAACCCATTCATGACTTTCTTCTACAATCACACCAGTGGAACATTCAGAGGATTTCCCTGTTCCAGTAGCACCTCCATCCTGTAAATATATATTTTCCATGGATGATGAAGAAGCCACTTACTCAGATTCGGAATTTGAACCAGCTGGAGTCAAGAACCAGCTGGAGTTAAGAACTAGCTGGAGTCAAGAACCAGGTGACACGTCTAGTGACTCAAAGTGACCTTCACGATCTTGTGTGAGTTTAATTTATCCAAGTAATAGTCGGTGTAATTTACTTCACCCAGACACAAGAATCAGTTTGTTCAGAAATCATACTACTATAAATCCGAAGAATCGATATGTTAATGGAAATTCTGTGCTTTGGGTAAACATGGTCCTGCAATGTGGCGTTTGTTGATTCCAGTAAAACAACTCTGCTCTTAATTCTCGCTAGAGACATGAAAGAAACATATGAGACTATGCAGAATGTGAGAAGTTTAGGTAGAAAATCTGTTGTAACCTACAAATAATAAGTTTATTACTGGGACTGCAGAGTGGATTTACAAAATACTTATGTTTTTTTTTTGTGCCTGTGGAACGGTCCAGATACAAAGCAGTAATATAATTTGTCCATCCATTTTTCTATCACAATTTCCTTGACTAATATATATAGCTAACCAAATTTAATAAACGTGAATGTATAGACCGAAAACCACATTGTTTACCAGTTAGTAAGTTGTTATTCTCCAAGTGTTTAATCCACATTAATGACTTTTTCCTATAATTTGACAACACTTCTCAACTAAACCGACCTATAGTTTAAAGGGTTTTTCCTGTCACCATTAAATATAGACACAATATGAGGCATCCTCCATGTGTTTGTAAATTTACCTTCCATTAGTGAAGTGAAAATTTCCCCAAGTAGATAGTATCATTCCAGTGCACACTATTTTAAGACCAAATGTGCTGTCCCATCTGGTCCTGTAGTTACATTCTTGTCTGCGTCTAGTATGCAGGTATAACAGCCCTTGCAGAACCACAAAGGGTATTTGAAATGGTCTTTCTTCCATATGAAAACAACAGAAAAATAAATAACATTACGAATAATGAATTGTAGAGAGAGTATATAAAAATAATTATGGAAATATAAAGCACATAAACATTAAACTTTCCTAACTGAAACAAAATATGAGAAATAAAATACAAAATAATAATGTGAAACTGTGCTATGGTTCCTATATATACAGGTAAAGTACAGATGGTATTTCTATGTGCAGATGAAACGTTGCACATATCTATCAGAATTCACCATTTTGACTAATGAAGCACGTGAAAGACGAGGTAGTCGCAGTGAGCACGACTTATGAAGAGTCCACCTTGGATGAAGGGTGGTAGAGTCCACCTTGGATGAAGGGTGGTAGAGTCCACCTTGGATGAAGGGTGGTAGAGTCCACCTTGGATGAAGGGTGGTAGAGTCCACCTTGGATGAAGGGTGGTGAGTCCACCTTGGATGAAGGGTGGTAGAGTCCACCTTGGATGAAGGGTGGTAGAGTCCACCTTGGATGAAGGGTGGTAGAGTCCACCTTGGATGAAGGGTGGTAGAGTCCACCTTGGATGAAGGGTGGTAGAGTCCACCTTGGATGAAGGG